>VZTJ01005117.1:1289466-1350972 GCA_013397795.1 Orthonyx spaldingii | reverse complement strand
TTTTTTTTTTTTTTGAACTATTTGAAACTGAGAGATTCCAAGCTCTCAGCACCAGCTGAGCTCACAGAAACCAGAACAAACGTCAATTTAGAAAACAGCACCCTGCAAAACTAAACACTTAGAAACATTCTCTGAATTATAGGGCAAGATAAAACAACTCATGCCCTCCTCTTCTCTTTTGTGCAGCTGGTTAAATATATACAAAGCTAAAGTTGAATGGGAAGCACTCTGTCATACAAACACTTTAGCCAGGGCGTCTGCTCCTGCACTGGCAATATAACATTTGGATGGGTGGAATGCCACATCATGAATGGACTCATCAAATTTTTTGCGATGAGCAGTAAATTCTTGGATGCAGGTCTTGCTTTCAAGATTCCACAAGCGAATCGAGCAGTCATGACCTAAAGAAAGGGGAAACAGTTTTCTTTATAATTTGCATGCCTGCCACCATTATGAGAAAAAGAAAATGAAATCTGAATGTACTTACTGCCAGACATCAAATACAAGCCATTAGGATCAACAGCTAAACTTGTAACTGCATCTAAGTGAGCTACCATGGAGTGGATCAGTTTTCCTTTGAAAGAAAAGATTTATTTAGGTTATTTTCTGCAATTAACTTTGTTAGCTATATTCACTGTTTATGACCCTACCACAGCTGATATTATAAATACAAGAAGATCTTGTCCCATGACTGAATCATTAAAACTATACAAGAAGTCATTCTTTTAATATTTACAGTTCTCAAGAACTACAGTGGCAGTATCATCAGTGCTTGTGAGACCTTTGCCTTAAGCTACCCTGACACTGCAATCACTGTGCATTTTAAATACCTGCCCCTTAAGCGAATTAAGTGAGTTCTCAGGTAAGATCTTGAATGGGAAGGAAGGCAGGGGCTGAGTACACTAAAAGCAATGAATATAAACTACATAGGAATAGGGGATAATGTTAGTTGTCTCAGAGAGAATTAATGTTCTATTACAGCTTATTATAATTACAACAATGATTTAATGTTAAAAATAAGAAATCATGGGTCAAATGTGGCGGAGGTCTAGGAAGCACTAAAGGAGTGCCAGAGGTTCCTGCTCTCAAGATCAAAATAATAGAGACAACCAACAGAAGAAACACAAACATAAAAACACAAATATTTTGAAAAATATGCCTTTTATGTTAAATATTTATAAACCCCACATATAGGGCGTTCTAAAAGAATGGACAGAGAGATGCAGGTTCCTTACCACTTTGCCAACAAAGCTTTAAGTGGGCTGGCAATCTTTAGACTCTACTGTTGATGAGCGCTTTCTGCTTCAGAGGCTATCCAGTTCTTGACATCCCTCAGCATTTATGTGAACAATATTGATCATAATGAAATTCTGAATACGATTTACATTATACAACAGCTATGGCTAAGACCTGCTGAAAAGATACATACCTGTATTGTTGTCGTAGAATTTGATGTGTCTGTCTTCATGAGCAGTGATACTAATTGGAAGAGTTGGATGGCTGATGACTCTGTTTATCTGACAGGAAGAACTGACTGCTAAGAAAAAAACCACACATATCAGTACATGTAAATTGATAAGTTCCTTGAAAGACTGCTACTAAGAAATCAATATGTAATCAATCTAATTTGCAAAATACTTCTTACATATATATCCTGGAAACTCTCAGCTAGCACCTTATGTTATGCACTTTACTCTAAAATACTTTCCAAACTACACAGGTCAGAGACATACAGAAACCATATGCATGCCAAATAAGGTCCAGCTTTAGGACGTGGTTTTATATAGGCACATTAGGCAAAAACGTGAAACCAAAAACTGAGTGAAAACACCTCATTCACACACATTCCTCCTCTTGCCAAGTCAAACTTATGAATAACATACAGGACAGGAAAATAAACACTGCAGGCAGTATGTTTCAAGCAAACAAAATCCACCTAATATTATCTGACATATATGGATTGAAATCATTATTAAAAAAAGGATGCTAGACTATTCATAGGAGAACCAATTTCCTAGCCTTCAATAATTCTGAAATAGCATGCATATGTATATATATATATATATACACACACACAGAATATATATACACACACACAGAAAAAAAGTATAGGAATTTTCTTATTAGAAATCTAGGCATTGCTGTGATGCACAGGTTAATGCAAGAGGGGTCTTAAGAGGCATAGATTATGACAAAACCCACAGTCATTACACAAAACATCAAAATACAGATATTTTCTTTCATGTTGACTACATTTAACTAAATTGCTTCCAAAGAACATTCACATAATTTAATCAAAATTCTTACTAAAATAAAAAGAGAATACTACTAAAAGTTCACTTGCTATTAAAATGGTAAAGATTTCATTTTACACCTTTCTATAAAAATCTGAACCATAAAGCAGTGTCAGCATCCACAGGACACTTACAAATTATGAAAGTATAAATTAAGGAAAAAACCCCCACATTCATATTTATTCAACTCCCCTAAAACTACTAAAAGCACATTTAAGCCTTCATCACAGCCAGCTATCCCCATAGTTTGAAAATGCCAAGCAGAGTGAGACTTACACTGAACAGCAGAGTCCCTAAGCAGTGTGATAGGGCATTTCAGGTGACATTTCCCTCCTGTCTAGTTCTCATAGAAATAAAAATTGATTTCTTTAAAATACATGTAAGCTTTATAGTACTGTTATATAACTAAAGATACTAAACAGGGATTGCTGGTTGCCATACCAGGGTCTCATTTTTCTAAAGGAACATTACAGAATTACAGCAAGGGGGAGGTGAAAAAAATAGAAGAGAGAAGGGGAGGGAAGAAGAAAGGTGGTTTCCAATGAATAGCGTTAACTAATTTAGAACTGGTTTTTCAGACAGGAACAGAGATGGGGGTTAAAAGAAGAAATCCAGCACAGTAAGGAATAACATGAAGAAGAGATATGGCACTCTCAATTTCCTCTTATAAAATGACAGTCATTTAAATATTTTAAAACATACAAGCAAAGCCAACAAGAATGGCTTAGTCTCTTTAGAAAATATAATTAAATAGTAGAATTCAGTGACATAAAACCCTAAGGCTGGGGGAAGAAATATCAAAATTTTAAAAGACTCAGTGTTTTACCACTGTGGCCTGAGTATGAAACCTTATGCTTCAGCTCATTCTGGCCTCTTTTGTAAAGCCAGGGTAAAATAATTTACTGATAGCAGGCTCTTCACTGTATCCTCTAAAACTTCTAATATTGGTCACTGCCACGATCAAGGCATTATATGGAACCTTGTGAATGAATACTCTTTAGCTGGAGCTTGGTTTTCCTCCTTCAGTGAAAATTTCAACTAAAGACCAAGTTCAAATGAGCCAAGAGAGTAATAAAGCTTTAAAGTAATAAAGATGGATACCTCTGAGGAAAAAGCAAAAAGAATTGACACACACTCACAAATTTGTAATAAATTCAACTTTCAATTTTCCTGATATTGCCTCTATTTTGCAATTTTGGACTGAAGAGAAAATGGATATATTGAATCTACAAAGACCACAAAGCTGTATTAAAGAAACCTGTGCTTTTCCTTGTGCTACTGTCCCTTGACGAGGAATTCAGACAGTGTCAGCTTCTTTTTTCTACCTTATTTCAAAAGTATGTGCACTCTTCTGCTACTGAAATACCCATGAGGTCTGTTGTAGTAGCAACAATTTACTGTTATAACTCAAAACACAGCTTGCAACATAATACATGTTATCATTTCTCATGACATTGCCTTATTCTTCGGAACCACTGAAAAGATGATCAACAGTATTGATCTTAAACATGCAATTTTTTTCCTTTGGCTGGTTTGGGGCTTTTGATACCTACCAGTATCCACACTGGACTCCAGGGTAAGAATTCGTTGCTGTGTCTCCATGTTAAAAATGCTGGTGTGTCCACTGTTAAATGATGCTACCATGAGGCTTGGATCACTGCTCACAAGATCTACTGATGAAGGGATTCCCATTTCTAGAAAACAGTGCAGAGAAGATGTAGTTGGTGCACAGAAAAAAAAACCACACACAAAAAAATTCAACCAGTAAGCACTTTAACATCAAAAATACCACGATTATGAAAGGAACTGTTGCATTCTAATATATAAATTATGCCATTCTAAATAGCTTGCCCTGTATGATCATTATTTTAATCCTATTTTTTTTGGACATGTGTATCAACATTCTTTACTAAGATGCTATATCTGGAAATGCAGCTGTGCAGAAATCGATTTCAAAATTAAGAAAGTAAGAACTCCCTGGACTCTTTTCCTTCCTTTAACTGTAACAGCAATTCTCAAAAAAACTCCACCAAACTCCATTGCTTCAAGAAAAAGGACATGAAATTGAAGTGATACAACAACTGACATGACAGACGATTAACATTGTTATAATTAACTTGGACAAAATCAGAGCTTAAAAAAAACACCAAAGTTTTCCAGGTGAAATTTTCTACATTGGAGCTATCATAATGTAAAGTTACATAAATACATTATAAACTTGTATTTCAAAGCTTTGTTAATCCTGCCTATTGTGGTATTTGATCTCCTTATACTGTAGCTATTTGCACACTACAGGACAGGTCAAATCAGCTTGGGCATAGGATATATCCCTTAGGATTTTTCTCCTCAAATGTCCTGTTCACCACCCGTTATGTGAAAGAACAACACCAGTTGCAACAGATGCCACGAGGAAAAGATAGAGAGTGAGAAACTGAATTTTAAGCAACCTAATGTTGGATCATAGATTCAGATAACACAGGAATATTATCACATCTCTGTAAACTCTCTAAAGATTCATGGGAGAAATATCTTTCTGAGACACAGGACCTCAGGAATGTTTCTCAAGAATGGTAGCACTTATCTACAAATACTCGAAAAAAAAGCCAAAAAGGATTGCTGTGAGAAGAAAACACATTGTTTCTCAAGTGACCTTTTCTACCACTGCCATGCATGCTTATCTGCAGCTTCCTGGTAAGCCTACAATGGTTAATCTAAAGGACTTGAATAATGAGTGATGGATATTTTAGGGAGCTTGTTCAAGGTTATCAATAAGCCATTGCAAAACTGAGTTTTCAGTCTTTGGATTTCACAACTGGGCTTCATTCCAGTTTAGAATACAAGAAAGCCCTAATATTAGCTCTGTGAGGCAACACTGCTCCCCCTTCCCCCTTAGTTTAATAATTAAACAACTCACAACAACAATCCTCAAAACTACAAGGAAGTTTTCAAAGCAGGCAGATAGGCAAGCTGGCAATAAGAATCCTGCATACCTTTAGAAACATAGTTCTGCAAAAACTAAAACACATGGAATGTTTCCATTTTGCTCATTGTCTTAACTAACAAGCAGTGGCTTACTTGACCAGGTTTACACTATAATTCGACAAGGCTGTTCTGTTATGACAAAGTTTATTTTGCCTCGAAGTTTTTCTGAAGAGACAAGGGACTGTCCCAGCTCATGGGCTGCCTTTAATGACTATCACTCTAAGAGACTTTAGAGCCTTCTAAGAGGGCTTGTTCTGGAACACTTTGACTCAGACAGCAACTTCCAGAAGTTAGATTCTAAACAGGGGGATTTTCATTTGTGCATGACACTTCAGTAACTAATTCCAAAGGAGTATTTTTTTTCAACTAGCAGTGTTTAGGATCACTAGGTTATTGTTATTTAGTTAACGTGCAAACTCAGAAATTCAATTGGAATCTCTGTGTTAGAGGCACAAGGAAAAAATTTGGAAGGTACAATGACACTGGCCTGAGATGAAACACTGGCTACCCCAAACTTCCACTGGGGGAAGAAAGGGCTTTTTATTCTGGACAAACCAAAAGCAAGGGCCTAGTGGAAACTCAAGTTTGAATCTGAATTATGGAGTTAATACATTTTCTGCCATGGTGCTAATAACATCAGCAGATCATCTGAAGCAGTTGGCTTTTACATATATCTGACTGTCCCCCGCTGCATGTAGAGTATATATTCAGCTAATGTCAAAGAAGGGTCACAAAATTTACTCTTCCCACGAACATTCAAAAAGATACAAAACTCAGAACAAAGCACAAGAAGTATTGATATCCAGTAGCCAAAATTATGTCAGTCTGAACAGTGATGCTCATGAACTTTAGAATAGTGCAATTTTCTTTACCTTGATTATCATTAAATATATTGAGAGCTGGAGCAATTTCTGTAGCTTTCCATAAACGTATAGTGCCGTCTGCTGAACAGGACAGCAAACGTTGGTGTGCTCCACTGTAAACCAGACCCCACACTGCATCAGTATGGCCTACAAAAGCACCTCTTAGAACAGACGGATCTGTGAACAAAACACAACAAAACATATCTCAAAAGAAAATCTGAATTCAGTCAATAGCTGTATCTTAGTCCGGGTTTATGCACTAACCTTTGGAAGATAATCCATAAAAAACCCCAAGATCAATCACATCACATGAATATAGAAGTTTTAATTATAATGACATTAAGATGCTTGAATTTCAGCAGTGTATGTGACATTCAATTACACAGTTTACAGCTAAAGGAACAAAACAATGCTTCAGCAGAAGGGACAGTTCTGAAGTTGGCAAAACACACTTCATTGTTGAAATTCACTTTCATACTGCTATTAATGGCACAGCAGTCCCTTTTATGCAAAAGTTAGCTTTGAGGCCAACTGCATCTGAAGCTACCAGAAGTGAAAAATAAATCTTAAAATCCTGACACAAGGCTGACCTCCACTCAGATCTGGTAAATTTTACCGAATTGGGCCTTTTTAGCTGTTTGCAGACAACATTAACAGCTTTGGTCTCAGACTACAAAATCTCTTTTTATCTCAACTCCACAGAAATTTGTCAAAGAAAAGAATACTAAAATACACGTTTCCTGTACTTGCCAAACTACCAGGTTTAGTACTGTACTTTTAAAACCTGTACTTTAGACTAGCTGTTTCTCAAAACTGTGATGAGATCAAGGCCTTTTTAAAGCAAATGACATTTTATCTTGCCATCAAGCAGCATCAGCATTAAAAAAAAGTACTGTAAGTAATTTAAGGTAACATTAAATTTGCTCTTTTAAAGAAGCATTATCAACAAATTACACTGTTGTAGTGACATAACATTACTGTCACTAAACTTATCATTTCACTGCTGCGTGTGACAGCAACGTACCGTAAGAGTCATAGGGATCGATGTTTGGGTTGGTTGTGTTCCAGCCATGGATGAGGCCATCCGTTCCCCCACTGTAACACTGTTCACCATTACTGCTCATCACCACACAGAGCACTGGTCCACTGGAAGAAAACCCCAAAGAAACACTGACTATTAACATTTTCATTACATGAAATGCAATGCCAATCTTCAGAATCTTCAAATTTCCATGTTATATACAATTCACCTGCTGCATGGACTGCAACAAAAGTTCTGCATAATGAAATCATATGCTACAACACTTCCCACAAAAAAACCCTCCACAATATCTGGTAACACAACTACAATCAGGACAATTAATCATTATGCACACAAAATGTGGAAAGCATCACAATTTAAACTGTAGGATTTTATATTTTGCATAAACAGATTTTTTCTGTTTTTAAAAGATTAAAGGCTCTTTCATGAAATCATCTCAGTGGATTTAAATTCATTGCATTCATTCTTCTTAAGCTTCATTCTATATATGAAAGTATCTGGCAATAAGGCAACAGCTGCAATGATGAACAGAAACCTAATCAAATTTGAACTGTATCATTTGTAGATTTTTCATTTTAAAACTGTGGTGTATTCAGACATAAATAACTATGCAGAAAGGAGATTAACACATGCAGATATTCTAAACAATATGGGAACTAAAAGCATCACATGAAATCAGTAGCTGGTAAGGTGGAAATCACTTTTTAAAAAAAATCTGTTTCTGTTTAAAACCCACATATTTCTCAAAATATGACAGTATTTCTCAGGAAATACTTACTTATGTGCTCTGAAGGTATATATTGGCTCTACATCAAGAGAAGCACTCCTAAATGAAGTATGAAAAAATGTTAATATGTATACATATCTTACACAATGCTTTACAAAAACGTGCCAGAATCACTAAATTCTCAAAGTCCCTGCTACATCTTTTGCAGTGTTTCTCCCACAGCTTCCTCTCCCAGCACGATTTTTCACGTGTCTAGGAACTATTTGCAGTCTTTCCAAACACAATAGGATTTGCTGTTTGGTTTTTAGTTTAAAGACCTTCAAGGTTGTTCACAGACCATCAAACAAGTAGGTAGGTACATCAGCAGAGGGGAAGGAGTGGAGAGACATCAGCATCACACGGAATGCATCATTAAGCGTTCCTATCAGAACAAAGGAGTTTTAGATTTCTAGTTTTTCTATCAACACTCAAGTGCTTCAAAATTTGCTGCTTTGGACTTTATCAATCTAGTACTTGTTAGAGACCAAGGGAGGACTCTGTGTTCTGCCCAGGCCTCCTCAAAGATGTGACGTACTCCCTTAACTACATCAGCCCCACTACAAATTTCCTCTCATTTCTGCAAATTCCCAGCAATTTGCAAGAGACAATGAACAAAGGAACCTGGCAACATCTCAGAGTTTAAAGCTGTACACATGTATATGCATGTATGTGTATACATACAGATGTGTATATATATAAATGCATTCTATACATTTATATACACATGCAAGCACACTAACAGGCTGCATCCAAATATTTTCACTAGTAAATTAATTTGTCATTTGTTATCTACAAGGAAAATATAAAAAAGTGAATGGTTTTCCTTTTCACAAACAAAACACATTCACGAACACACATAGATTTTTTCTGGCATTCTTTAGGCATCTCCACCCTTCTCTGAGAGCTTGTTTTCCTACTTTTAAATTCAGGGAACACTTTCCATTAACTCAAGGGCCATTCAGTGAAGTGGCAGCTAGATTTTTTTTTTCTTCATAAATTAAAATTGTTTTTGAAGAAAAGAAAGAAAAAGTCTTACTTTTTTGCTGGGGCTGTTTTTTGTAAATTCCACATTTTTAATGTATGGTCCTCTGAAGCTGTTATTAAGACTGGTTCAATCGGATGAAAAGCGAGACCTCTTATTCCATCAAAGTGACTTCTTAACGTAAATTTGGGGTTCCAAGTCTTTCTCAATGCATCCTTATTGTTGGCTATCTAATAAAAAAAATGCCAAACTTGTAATTAAGCTGGAAGGCACAACAAAAGGAAGAAATCAAAAATTTAGTTTGGCATTTTCAGAAGATGTCAAATTACCTCACCCACTTTCCACAATACCCTGTTCTTGAACAACAGTCCACTTAACACTAACCAGACACTTCAAATGAGAACCAAGGTAGATGTATTCCATACAAGTAATGTCGCACCCACAGTAATAAATTCCATGTAAATCTGAAATACTCTCATGTCTGTAGAATTGCACACTTTAGAAGCACTGATACTTCAATGAACTCAGTTAGGTATTTAAAATTTGATCTACACCTACTGGAGCATTCACTTACAATGCTGGGCTTGACTCACCAAGGTCCAGTCCCTGAATATCCAAGGTATTACTGGTACGGTACCTCTAAAGTAAAGATCTGAGAGAAACAGAGAAGTCTCTAGAAGTACAGAAAGGAACACAACCTAACTTTCCCAGCTAAGGCAACACAAGCTCTATAATAATGCATGACAAGTAAAGCTTGCCAGAATAGGAAAAAAAAAAAAAAGGCAAAAAGGACTTGGCTACACACTAAGAATCTAACTGGCAGGCAATAAGGTATCGTGTATATAGACACAGTTATTTGGCAATAAATGCATTTTAGAAGATCCAAAAAGAAAGCTTTAAAAAAAAAAATAAGTTACTTCAATATTGTTCCTCTGAACAAATATTGACACAAAATGCTGAACAGACTTTTTCACTGTCAGTCAACAATGTCATGAGTTAAATTTAGCTTTCCATAACCACTGCTGATGGTGGTTATGGAAAACCAAGAAAACAAACAATTGTACTGATGTTTATCACGTTGAAATCTACAGATATTTAAAAATAATTTATATTGTTAACTGCAAAGACAAGGCAACTGTTTTGACCCACTTAAAGAAACATTGTATTCTGAGGACTGGGGGTGAAAGAGGTGGTTTAGGAACACAAGTGCTTTTTCTTAAGCTTGTTACATCTGGATTTAATAATAAAAATATGCATCAATTAAGAGGTTCTATAGATTTTAAACAAGGAGAAAGAAGCCGTTAACAAACAGCAGGTTTAGTCTCATCATATTTCTTAGCAATGACATATTGCCTTGCTCAGGGAGACAAGTCAGTTTCTTTGCCAGTTTACTGAGCCAACTTGGCTCAGTGAAGGAACAGACAAATGCTCGAGCTGGTACAAGGATGGGGCAGGACTGCATAGTTAGCAGCTCTGGCAGGTTTTCTGAAGACTGGCCAAGAAAGTCTCAGCAAAAAGGGTACAAGATGTACAGATATCTGGAGAGGAATTTGGTTGCCTCAACATAGGCACCTAATGCCAATTAGGTGATGGAGGAAACCTGCCTGCTGCCATACCAGCAGCACAGGTTCTGTGTCACATCTGCAAGAGCCACAAAGACACCTCGGACAGACCAACAGTGAACTGCAGTTCTGGCAGGATAATATTCTCCATTTGCTTATCTTTCATTCAAAAACGTCCTTCCAAATGAGTCCAAGATGGGCAGTTTATAAATTGGGAAGTAGATGGAGGGCAGACCTAGCGAGCAGACCAGCAGCAGAGGTGGACATAGATTGTAGCCCTGAATTACCCACCTGGCTGCACCACATCACTCTGCCTACCAGTCTCGCAAGCTGTGAGGCTAGTTACTCACACAGCAGACAACCTCCTTCTGTCTCTCCCCACCAAAGTGCAACAGTGAGGTAGTTCGAGGCCTGAAAAGCAGTTTGGGGGGATGTCAACCCCACAATTAGCACCTGACCTGGATTCGCCACTGATAATAATATTTGTGTCTATACAAAATTGAAACCAAATTGAAAACTCAAAAACAGCAGTGACATGCAATTACAGGCACTTCTCTTGTTCAAAGTTGTAAGAAATCAAACAAGAGCCTACTGCAAAGTCCAAAACCTTCAAATCAATACTTAACATTAAAGGCAATGATTTTGTAGTTCAGTTACTCTTACGTAAAATCTATTATAATTTTATGAAGCTGCTTAATCTATCCAGAAGACTAGGGAAAAAAACCAGAGCCAACCAAAGTGAACGTTCGTCAAGAATGTGTAAAGGAAGGAAAAAGACAAGACAAATTTAAGAGTATTGGCTAGCAATCTGGAAAATCTAATCTTGTTAGATATTCTAAAAACCTACCTACAAAAGAAAAATTTTGTCTTTAAGTAATTAATTTATCTCCATTACAAAGTGAAAACCATTCTTTAATTTACAGCCAAAGCACTATGTAAAAAACTGAAACCATGAAGTGACGTAGGCTAATGCTGCCATTTTTTAAAAGAAAAGAATCCAGCAAAAATATCAGTGAGATGACAGGGACCAAAAAATGGGAAAAGTGTCTGCCACTCTTGAAAGCAAATATATGTAAAGACTGATTTACATGATCTTTCAACTTAATTCTCCATATGATTCAAAATTGACATGTAAAAATAACATACTAAAATTTCACTAATCCTACCTGATTCACATCTGGCAGCCTGATGTATGAAATAGTCCAAAATACAAACATTATATTATCTGTCAGCTAAACTTCCAAGGAAACTTGAAATAGGAACACTAGTCTTCCGTTTCGCTTCAATAAAGCGCACCGTGACAAGAGCAAATAGTTTTGCAAATTTTTTTTAAATTATCAGCACTAGAAAAAGGTAAGAGTTGAGGTAACCATGACTATGAATTCCTGATCACAGGACTTCATAGAGGCATTTGACAAATGAACAAATAGAAGTTAGCACTCTCTACCATGCAGGATAGGACAGGAGTGAGTAAAGAAATGCTATTCCATAAATGAAAGCTGTTAGTTCAGGATACAGAGACATGAACAAACACAACAGTTTATATGGACACTTGCACAATGAAGTCAAGCAATGAAAGCATCTTCTACAGATGATTTAAGTTTGTCATGTTCTCTGAATTTAAAATCCAGCCCTGGATTTTAGGTGTACCTGTAACAGAAATTCATTTGTACATTACCGTACCCCTTTCTGAAGGCATAGTTAGGGACAACTACTAAAAACATTAAGAATTGAGCCCAAAATATGAGATAATACTAAAATACTGAATTTTAGCAGAAATGTTCTGCATTCATTGCAATGGTGATGATTCATAACATACCAGAACATGTTCAGAAACGTGCTATAGTGGTAGAGCATATGTCAGCAGTGGCACTTTCAAATGGTACATAAGCTTTTATTAACTAACTAATTAACTAATTCATTGTTTTGCAAGTACATACGGGGTAGAACTTCAAAGTAAGGACCTGCATCTTATTTCTAAAGTCTCAGACTTCATTTGTGACAGCAAAATCCCAGACAACGATTTTATTTAAGAGTCAGATTTACTGAAGAGTAGGATTCTTCCCCAACATAGTATTAAAAGTTATCTCTGAAATCCCTCAACCCTGACACAGCTGGACAATGCAACAGCAAGATTAATCTGAAGCTGACAGATCACACAAGAGCAGATGATTAAATTAACACCTGAAATATCTTTTCCCAAAAAATCAGAAATACAGAAAAAAATTGCATACAACTGAAAATATGCAATTTTAAGAAAGATTTTTTTCATAAACAGTGCAAGAAAAATGATCTGTAGGCTACACACATAGCCACAAAAGTGCTGGTCACAAAGCCCTCCTAAGAATTTTGGTCCAGTTTCCCATTGGAAATGAAACTGTTGCCCACACCAGGTAATGTAAACCACAGCTCTCCCCCCAGCCAAGTCTTGAATATCTCTCAGGAGAGGGATTCCACTGTTTCTCTAAGCAAGTTGTTTCAGTACCACCTGCTACATAACTTTTTCCCCCAATGTCTTACCTGAACCTCCCAAGCCGTAATTTGCTGTTGTTTTCTCTTGCTTTAATGCCTGGCACTGTGGAGAAGCTTGGCTCTGTTATCCTTATAAGCACCTTCCGACACCTGCAGGCTGCTATTCGAGCATGCCTCAGCCTCCTAACAGCTGAACAAGACTAGTTCCCTTAACATCTACGCATCAGTCACACTGATTGTGTCACACTGTAGCTACTGGACTCTTCAATTTCTCTACAACCCTCTTGAAGTGGAGTGGCCCAAAACTGCATACAGACCATGTAAAAGGGACATAAACATCCCTCAATCTGCTGGCCATGAATTTTGCTCAGTCACTAGGGTTACATGTACCCAGCTGTACCACTATCACTAATTTACTTTCCACTATTTGAGTGACACGGCAGACAAATGAGAGGAGAGGGGCTTGTAGAGAGCTTGAATGCTGCTGTGTATGGGAAGAACAGTTTTGTCAAGTAAAAATCTGTGACATCCTCTGGCAGCATAATTTTAACTGGAGAATGTTTTCTGCTGAGTCTACACACAAGTAACTTGCATCTGCCTTCAACAAGACAGAATGATGTTGAGTTATCATTAATAACCACTTACATCGTAAGTCAGTGAATCTGCCTCATTTGCTACAGTAAGGCCTGCCAGTTCTCCAAGACCCAGTTCATTTTCAAGGGCTTCATCTGTTCCCATGATGAAAGATTTCCCTGAGGACGGAGGGAATGTTAAAGCTTCCACTGGAAGAAAACGAAACAAAACAAAAATCCTGAAACATGGCTTTACACTACACTGTATAAAAAAAGCACATTTTCCACTTTCAGAATGCTACATATCTCTCAAGTAACCGAGGGCAAAAAGATACACAGAGATGCATAGAAAAATAGCTATTCTAAAGATAATCACTGTACTTACCAATAAACAGCACCCTCTAAACACACCTACACTTGAGGTGTGTGCGACTCCATACAGTAAATGCAACCAGCCACGGGTGGGAAGGTTATGCTACCGTTCACCCATATAAAATGCACAAGTAACAGAAAACACCTTCCCCAACACAGCTACAAAATATGCAAATAGGTGCTGAAGAAGCAACAAAAACGTAGATAAGAATAGCTGGTGGGAGCAGCCCAAACAAAAGCCCTTTAAGCACTGCTCTTTGATTAGGTCTCTTAGTTATTACCTTTTCATCACAAACATCTCTTGCCTTCTTCATTCCTAAGTCTACACTACTGTTCTCTTTTCTGGTCTCTCAAGTGCACAATGCAATATTTCACTCAACACACAACACGTACAGGACATCAAATTTGAAAACTTACTAGAATAAAAAAATGTATTCCCAAAATACCATGGTGTCTTAGCTTTATAAAGATATACACAGCTAACAGTAATACCAAACTCAGACTGATAGCAATCAGCTGTTCTTTTTTGTGAGAGTCCGTTTGAGTCTCTGAATGAAAAAGCACATTACTGAAAGGACATGAAAATAGAGCTCTGCTAATATAGCTCTCAGTACATGTGAGAAAAGTTGGAAAGGAAACATTCAACAAAAAATTCTTCCACTTCTCAAAGCGTTGCTAAGTTACCCCCTCCTTTCATAAAGAAAATCACTGAGCATGAAGGAAGCAGAAGAGATCTTTGGTAACTATTCCACACACCAGGGCTTTTTATGCATCTTAATTATAACTTGGCCGACCTACTTTTTCACACTCACTGGAAGACTGCTAAGTGGAACTCATGTTTTGCACACTTTTCAAAACACATATTTACCATTTTAAGAGAGCACATGATATCACAGAATCATAGAATGGTTTGGGTTGGGAAAGACCTTAAAGATCATCATGTTCCAACCCCCTGCCATGGGCAGGGACACCTTCCACTTGATGGTATTGTGCAAAGCACCATCTAATTTGGCACTGAACACTTCCAGGGATGGGGCATCCACAGCTTCTCTGGACAACCTGTTCGGTGTCTCACCACCCTCACAGTAAAGAACTTCTTCCTGATTTTTAATCTACACCTGCCCTCTTTTCAGTTTGAAACCACTCTCCCTTGTCCTGTCACTACATGCCCATGTAAAAAGTTCCTCTCCAGCTCTCTTGCAGGCTCCCTTTAGGTACTGTAAGGCTGCTATATTTGACAAATTAATATAGCCTCATATGCTATATGTTCTTATGTTCTGTATTACAGCAATTCAAATACTGAATCAAAAAGATGATTTAGCGTTTTTCAGACAATAGTAGTGCTTCATTACAAAAATGCACACGTGGCATTCCATACTTGGACTAGTCCCTATGAGAATTTTTTTAAATTTTTGGAACATGTTATGGAAATTAATACACTGGCAAGCTGCAAGTTGTTCTGGTATGATTCACTACACAATCACCACATGTTTTTAAAAGCTATAGTAAGGCATCTGTGTTTACCTGTGGAGACTCTATCTTTGCACTTTGAAAGAAAAGACATGCTTGTGTGGGTCTGTGTATCTATACATACAATTAAAATTATGTTAATGGGAAGAAAAACAGATGCTCTTATGTCCTCCGAGTTTATGGTCCACACTTGTCTGCCAGGCTTGAGCACAAACAAAAGCAAGTGATCTAGGACTGCCATATTACAAAGCCGCTAAGTGCCAAATTATTTTTTTCCATCATGCTCAAAGGTATTCAGCCAAGACTTGACCTAACTAACAGTGACCATAATGGAGGAATGGGAATGTAATTTATCACACTTAGACAGAACTTGCAATACTGAATCAGAATTTGCAAAGTGCTTGGAAAGTCTTAGAGGATAATCTTTAAGAAGTAACTACAAACATCCACCCTCTACAAAGGGGTATGCACTCTTTTAATATTTACCTTCATCCGTCCTGTTTATCTCATGTTCAATGAGCCTTGAGCTACTGGGCCTAGAAGAAGGTGCAACAGATGGCTGTAATGAAGGGAGATCATCAACATCTCTCAAGTTTGCAAGCATATCTTGCAGCTTTGACCTGTTGGGCCCTAACCAGGAAAAAAAAAATTAAAGGGTTTAGGCATAGTTCACGATGACACTACTTATATCAGATATGCTACAGCAGCACATGCAACAATGGATCCTACCTTGCATTATGGCATTACCACAGAAAAACTAATGAGCACTTATTTCAGCAGTAACTAATCATCCAGCATGAAATGAATTTCGAGAAGAAAGTGATAGAAGCAACTGAGAACTGTGAACGCACAATTTTCCCCATATGTATGAACTCATAGTGCTACTTGTATGGGATGCTGAAGAATGCCGCCAACTGAATCACACTTTAGATCATTAGAATATTTACTTTGCCAAAATAATAGCTGACATCTGTGAATATTTTAGAATTCGTGCATCAGGTACTTTGTGCAGCATATACTTATGACAACATCATAATTTAAATTTATCTGAGCAGTAGTGTAGTATCGTGAACTATATAATCCAAAAAGTTATATTAAAAGACAAATG
Organism: Orthonyx spaldingii; assembly: GCA_013397795.1. Lineage (NCBI taxonomy): Eukaryota > Metazoa > Chordata > Aves > Passeriformes > Orthonychidae > Orthonyx > Orthonyx spaldingii. The sequence continues at coordinate 1,334,487 of VZTJ01005117.1, read as the reverse complement.
CAACTGGATTCACTGGCCTACTTCCTGAAGCTACATATGGTGAAGACCCATGCCCTTCTTGACACTTACCTGTGCTTTGCTCCATCATTTTCCCACATCCCTGTTTTGACTGTTTTATATAGGATTGAGGCTGAAACATATCTTCGGTAGTTTTTCCTGTTGTAAGTTTAATTAAGAATGGGAAAATGTCTTACCCATAGTCCATTATGTTTTTTTCCTAGACCAGTAAATAATACAGCTATTTTTAAGCAGATTTAACACAGTAGTGTACTCTAATATATGAATTGTCTCATTAAACCATTCTATGATTCTATTCTCTTATTACTTCACAGGAATGTTTACTACAGCCTTGCAAAATCATGAGTTTACTAATGCAGTTGCAAACTCTACTTTGTCCACCCTAACCATAATGACTGATTATAAACTAAATTGTATTTAACTTGCCTGTCACCAAAATATTACTCAATCCAGAAAAACACTTTGAAGGATTTTGCAAGATTGTTTTACTACAATATCTGCTTTATAAAAACAGCATTTTTTACTTAGTAGCAGTTCAGTGGCTAAGCACCATATATGATGAAATTGAAAGTCATAGAAACAAACTGTCAAATTTAATGTTTAGTCCCTTCTTTTTTTTCCAGACAGCCTCCCTCACATTCTTCTTTACTACGTGCAATATCATGAATAGCTGAAAACAGGCTCTGATTCTTCCTGATTTTTCTGCATTGATGCCCCTCCAATGATGGTTTGTCCATGGAAAGATGCTTAATTTCACTGCTACAGTAAACGACTTTGTCAAACCAATCAAATCAATCCAAAAGGTACTGAGCCGTAGTTATCTTCATGAAGGAGCACTGGATGTCCAAGTGCTGCCTTTACATCGTGTTTTTTTAATCATAAAGATATAAAACATATTCCAATCTATATTAAGTTTTATCATCAAAAATAAAAAGGCAACAGCTGTTCAAGAACAGAATTTCAACACACGGATTAAATAATTTCTGCTAAACTAACCCTACAGCTATTTACCCCGAACTACATAACATGTCTGTATATTTCAAAAATAACAGACAAGTTACAAAAATCACTTTCACTGTAATCATATATTGGCATGCCCTGTCTATCTTAATTATAAAGAAATTTAGAATCAATTTTATTAAATATGGACACTTTAGTTATCCAGCTCAGCTTCTTGTCAGACTTGCAATTAACTTCCAGCAAATTAAATGATTCCAAAGATGACAAAAATATCACTTGAGAGATTTAAAGAATGCTGATTGTTTACCTTATTTTTTTTTTTAATTTGGAAAAAAGAGACAGGTTTAGATTTTGTATTTGATAACATAATTTCAGCCACATAACCAACTGCTCAGCAGCAGCTAGTGAGAGTATCAATACAAAAAGTAACAAAACAAGTCAGCCTCAATGATGTGAGGGTCTGACATATTTGCATCATTACACATCTCTTTGGAAGTGAGAATTTCCTTGGTATTCATAAGCATCTTCCCACAAAGGGAGAAACATCCCTGAAATTTTTTACCAGGCTACATGCAATATTCTTAATATACATCTTTCACACATGAATTCTCAATATGGCGAGGTATTTGAAACAGCCATGGATACAGTGTTTCATTTTAAACTCTCCAGCTGAGTTCAAAAAGTTTTATGGCTTAACCTATCAAAACCCATTGATTTTACAAAACATATCTGTATTTCAAGAAATGCAACAAAAAAAAAATACAGGGCTAGAAACTGTATTTCAGATACTGTTCACAGTTTTTTGTTGGGATAACAATACCCAACGTTTCAAAAGGCTAGTCCCGGTGGTATGAAAGTCAATAAATAAATCCTGTGATTTACAAATAAACTGATGGTCATAGTTGCTTCCTATTTCGAGCCCTGCATAACAAATTATGATGACAGCATGACTTTCATGTTGTGAATGTCAAGTATAAACAGGGGTAGAAATTAACCTGTTTTCTCCCACTGTCATCTAATAGGATACTCAAGAGAGTTTCCAGTTTGGTTTCTTTCTTTGTTTATTTATATACCAGACTTTAACTCTTCCTGTGAAACTGGCATGTTTCCAGCTAAGAAAGGGTACTGAAGTCTTCTGTATTGGAGTGTGAAGTATTAAAACAATGATTTTTACAATTTAAATATCTGAATAACAAAAATACAAAACATGCTCAAAGCAAGAATTTTCAACTAACCCAACACTCGGTTGGAAAAAGTTATATCTAATTCAACTATTTATTGGGTAACTTGATTGTCTGTCATTAATTTCAACCCCTGAGAACTGGTGAACAGGAAAGCAGTCAGGAGCAGCAAAGTAAAAGAGTAAGTAATTTTAGGAAAACATTGAAAGAGAGATAGAATTAAGGGTGTGAAAGATGTGAGATTTATGATTTTAAGGTGCAATGTTTTCCACTTACTCTTCACCCCCTTTTTCCCCTTGCGCTCCTTTTTGTATTGTTCCTTGAGTTTGGTTATAACTCCCTGGTCGACATTCCAGGCTTCAGGCATGAGACACTGGTCTTCCTTTTCTAAACAAAGTGAAACAAATGAAACATCCTTTTTCAATAATGTCACCAAGTGATCTCCACTGAAGGAGGCAACAGCTGCTGTCAATGGCATTTGTCTTTTATTTTAAACAGATAGAAATAGCACCAAGCTTGTGAAAGCTGTAAAACTGCTACTCACATTCCACTTCTGTTTGCTCAGAGTTTTCTTAATTAAAAATTGAGATGAAATTTTACATGTTTAATTCCTACAACCAAGCACATAGCTGTCCATTAATGCAAGCAACATTTACTTAACAATAAGTCAGGACATATTTTTCAGCTTTTTCTCCCCTCCAGGGAAAGAATTATTATATCTAGCAGAAACAGCTATGTTACTCGTCGACATAACTTTATAACTCAGATGTTGAGTTACTGCATTTCAAATTCTAATTTTATTGTCTTTGTGCTATGTTGTCATTTACACAAAGCAGTAGCACATTTAAATCATTCTGGAACACGGTATTCATGTCATTGTGGTTTAAATAAACTCTTAGAGCACTAAAGCCATGAAATTTCACAAAAAGGTGAAGGCCTAGTAATCTTTGGAAAAAAAAGTCCAAAACATTTCAGCCCACCTAATGAAAAAAATCCCCATTTTTTTGTTTTGTTTTTTTATTTTTCTAAACATCTCCCTCAAATTGCTTCCTCTGTGACATGATACAGAAAAGAAGTATCCTTCCAATTGTACAGTATTTGGAGATTTTGAACAAAACATGTTACGTGAGTTCAAATACCCCAAGTAATTTTTTCCTTATATGGAGGCTGTCCTGAGGCAGCTTAGAAATATAATTTGCGAGAGGAGGGGAGGTAGTACAGCTTTTCCTCGTATATATTTATTTTCATGACCATTACAGCTCCAAAATTTTTGAAATGCATTTTCTTTTTACTTTGTTTTCTCATTAAAATCTCAACCTTCTTATTGAAAGATTAATTCCTTTCAGGCCAAGTTTGTTTTCTACATTGATAAGCTATTCTAGACCTTTCAAAATAGAAACAGTAACAAACTTATCCTCAGACTAAGCTGCAGAACTTAAATGTCTGTAGAGGAAGCACAACACTATCAATCACAATCCGAAAAAGTCACTATGGCTGGACAGGAGATAAACACCACACATGAGTTATTAATGTGACTGACTTGTTAAAAATGAATAATGCTGAAAAAGACCTAGGGATCCGCCATCAACATCAACAGGATTCAGCAACATATTCTCATAGCAAAAGCAACCAACAATATTCTGCCCTGTATTAACAAGAATGTAAACAAGAGGATGAGGGAAGTGACTGTTGCCCTGTGTTGGGCACTTGTGAGACCCCACTTTTGACTACTGTATCCAGTACAATATTTTTAATACTGAGAAACATTTTAGGTAGGTGCTAAGTACCTTCTATTGGTGCAGTGCAGCAAGTCTAAGGGTTCACTAAGACAGTTCAGGCAGCTGGAGCAGATGAGCTTCAAGGAGGGGCTGAGACTGCTGTGAGCGTTCAGTGATGCCAAGAAAAGGCATCTTAATGTGGCCTATAACTACCTAATGTACAGGTGTTGAGAAAACAGAGCCTGACTCTGCTCAGACTTGCATCACAGAGGGAGGAGATACTTTTTAAGGTGCTCTCTCACTCCTTTGAACCCTTCCGTCATGATCCTATATTCATGGAGTGACAAGTTAACTTAAGACACAAAGTTTAGCAGCTTAAGTCTTTTAAGAATAGCTATGAAAATAAGCATTAGTAAGCTGAAGAGAGACTCTAAAATAGATTGTCTATGGGCTAAGTCATGTCCTTTTAATGCATATGCCTCAATTACAACTAATGAGCAAAATCTGCAAAAAGGATTCAAAAAAGACATGAGAAAATCATACTTCAGAGAAACAAGTATCTAGTCTTTCCAGGATTAGGTTAAAAGTTTTAATCATGCTTTTCATCCCTGGCTAGACAGGACTGTTTTCCCTCCTCCAGCAAAAAAAAAAAAGTTTAAATAGGTTTTTATTAGATTGTGTTGTTGCCAGGAAAACACCCAATATATTAATTTTCTGCAGACTGTCCCGGCATGCTTCCCACATATCCCACAAATACTGTTCAACTACAGAAGTGGATCCTGAACTACTCCTATTCAAGCGCTTTATAGTTCAAAAATTACCAGAAAACATCTGAGGACCTTTCAAGCCAAATGGGTTCAACAGATTACTGTAACTGAGCAGTAATACTTGGAATCCAAAATGAAGAAAGAATTTCCTCTGTTTGCTGCTGCCCCTCACTACACATCACTCTACTGTACTACATTCAACAGTTTCACTGAAATTAACCTAAGTGATTTATAATGGCAGTTCCTTGAAGAAGCTTGGTCTTATATACAGTTACCATAAAAGACACAGGTTGTGAAACAAGTAATTGAAAAACATGACCACCTTCAACTCAAAAAAACCCTTTCTCATTTCTAGAAATGAAACTACTACTTTTCATAACAATTTATTTTTAATGTTAGACTTCTGCTCACTTGTACTCAGCTGTCATCAATGAAAGCAAAAATAAATCAGAAGTATGAATTTGAGAACAAAAAGCTCCTGTTGGCATACTGACTTTTTGGTGACACAAGCAATAGCTACACTGACCAAGCATAAATGATAAAATTTTAATATTAAAGAGAAGTATCAGAACTATTTTTTTTTAAGAGCAGTATTTCTAAAGTTGTTTGGTGAACAGAATACTGACTGCTGTTTCTAACGATATTACAACATCCTCTTAAGAAGACACTACACCACAGTGAACAGTAACTTGGAGTCCAACTGGGAGTTGGACATGGCTTCAGTGAAATATAGCATCTTGGAGCTGATAGCTCACGTAAGAACCACAGCCACCATGGTTTATCAGTCTGTCACAGTTGCAGCTCCATTCTAAAGCTCAATTATTTCCCATCATCTTCAACAGTTCCCTCTGCGTCCACTTATCCTTAAGACTTTCCAGAGCAGCTTACGCAGGAAACAACTTCCCATCAGGATATTTACCCAGTTGTCTTCCTTCTCCCCTTCTCTATACCAAGGGTTTAGGCAGAATAATTATGTCAAGGTAAAGTGGATGGTGGCATTCTGGGTCACAGGACATGAACCTCAAAGGACAGAGAGCAGTTTGTGAAATGTGTCTCTACGACTAGTGGACTTAAAGATATATTATTCTGCTAAATTATAAAAGAAACTTTGAGCAACTGAAGAGTTCATATTAACTAAATTACTAACCCGTAAATAAGAGTACCACTAATTTGGATTTTATAACTCACATTACTCTCAGCATCAAAGTGGAAGAAAGCAAAGATGACAACTTTCATATCATAATTGTAAAATACGGCTTTATCAGAGCCCTTCATGTGCATGGGTCACTGGAAAAACACACTGAAATACCACTCATAAAATTTAAATTCTATCTGCCTTAGAATTAAAGAAAAGGAAAAATGACCTGAGGCAGAAACCTTGAAGAATTTTTACATTAAAGCAGTGTACGGAAAAAATGAGAATATTATATCAAGAGGACTTCAGTCTGCCAACTATTTACTGTAGAAATAACCAAAAGATGCTGTGATCTTGACAGAGATCTCATTCAATGAACTGATCCGTCACAATATATTCTTAGCACATTTTTTTTCTCCTGGTATGATCCATCAAATTTCCTTACCCCAGTCTGTTCCATCTCCCGAACTTCTCGATTCCCCATCACCATCGTCTGAGGTAACCAAAAAGTCAAACTCTTTCAAAGCTTCTTCTGTATCTCTGTCTTCACTGCTGTCAGATAGCACTCTTTTTCTTACAATCTGAAGGGTCAGAAAGGAGAGATAAGAGAAAGGTGAATTAAGTTACAAACACATTTTTAATCCAAGCAGTACTGTCTTGTCCTCTATGCAAAATGCAAACAGGAAGTTGAAGAGGAAGCAGAAAAGTACACATTAATAAGCAAATCTAGAGTAGTACGCAGACTTTGTTCAAACTTCTAAGTGAAAATGAAACTTGTGTGTAGCTCTTTCTTCTTCCTGTGACAATCAATAATCAGCCACTTGGATAATGAACCTACACTGATCTAGACCACTACTATCTTTTCTTTAATACTAGAATGTACAAACTTTCTCTTAAAACATTTTGGAAAAACACATAAAACCCACAAACAAAAACTCAAGAATGCAGTAGAAAAGACTTCAGCAAAACCAAACTCATTTTGCTTCTCTGAAAATAGCCTAACTTTCAATTCTGAAATCATTCTCTATGTGGACAACTCCAGGATACAAAGAAACAAACCACAAACACCACAACTGACAAGAGCTAATTTTCTTAGACTTCATAAATCATTCCATCCTGAATGCTTTCTCAGATATTATCGCTATTTAAATATGTTGCTTTCATGTTTAAACTGCATTTCCCTCTCAGACTCAAAAGTAAATTCTGGTAAAAGAAAAAATACATGTTTTAATGAAGAATCTCATTGTAAGTTTTCCACAAAAAATTTACTTTTCCCTCAATAATCAAAATGAACTCGATTCTTTGCAGTTATTTGACCAACTGGTAAGCTGATGCCATGATACATGAGAACTGTAGCATAAATTTTACTTCTATAGAAATAGAAAATTTACATTAATCACAATGTTTTGACTTGGAACCTTGCTAAGGGTCAGTATGAAGAGACTTCAATACATAGTCCAACATCCCACAGCTCATGAGGATGACTGACTGTTTCTTCTAAATACAGTGAACCAATTTCCAAAACTGAATCAATTCTAGACTTCAAGCTTCATTTCTTCAGCAGGCTTAGTGAATATAATGTGTTATACAGGATTTACCAGAAGAGTCTCAGACATTAGTTCACAGTACATGAATGACAGGAACAAATTTTAAAAGATCTCCTTTAAAAATGTCATAAAACTAATAGGTTTTTTAGTGTTAATTCTTAAAACTGACCATAAAAACAATGACATCCATCATCTCTTATGTGATTCAATTGTTACGAAACACAACTCACTGAATAAATGCTAATTTTAAAGAAGAATACTGATTGCATGCATCTATGTGATCATATGAACAAATCATATAGCAAAGTATAGATCACAAGGGAGGTTAAGGCATTTGACTGAATAAACAAACAAAGAAGTTTATTAACTACATTAGAGTTCTTCCAGTTATACTTCTTCCTTTCACAAGCTATAAAGATAAGTGTACTTCAGTTCTGTACTCTAAGACAAATTTTTACAAGCCATCTTAAGCATCAATAATTTTTTAAAAAATATTCAAGAATCATTTTTGACATGCAACATTATGAACAATACCTTCAAGCTAAGCTGAGAAATGCAAAAAAGGACATTTGATACCTTAAAAATTGTGTCCAGTATATATCAAAAATAGTAGTCAGTATGGGATAGTCAAGGGACAATTTTAGAAAAATTTAATCTAATTTAGAGCAATAAAGATGGCAAAGCTTAACTTGTATGCACAGACTTAGAAATGCATATATAATTCCTCTTATGCACACATGCTTGGACAGAACATCATAAAGATGCATTAATGATTTGCATGTGTACATACACAGTCATATACTTTGCTTATAGGCACCTCATTAATCTCACTTTTTCTGTTCTTCGTAACTTTTTCAATTATTTTTTCCACTCACTGTTGCGGTATCAATGATTGTTTTCTCTCTTCCTTCAATATCTTCTTCATCCTCCTCATCACTAAAGTCTGCAGCTGCATTTTCAAGAAACTTGAAGGTCTCTAGCAGAGAGGCAGAGTCAGTCAATTCAGGCTTCCTAAACAACAACAACAACCACCATCATAAGACAAAAGAAATCACAGTAAAGCCACTTTTGCAATTATCAACTTGTTCTGTATTATTATGTCCAACAACACATAAGACTAAAATACACCTACAAGTAAAAATGGACTATTAACAGGTAAAAATTCTTGTGGCTGAAGAACTAAACAATAGACATAAACTGTATTATTAGAACCAACAAAACTACTTATTAGAACCAACAATTATTATTCATATGGCTGCCATTACCAGGACAGACACTTCAATATTTTATTTGAAAAGCATTTTAAAGCAACATTCATCTGACACTTGCCCAAAAGCAACAATAATACCACTATGCCATTACTGAAAGCCTCAGCAACAAGGACATGAGTCACAGCTTCCAAGGTGGGTTCCCACATGTCCTTCAGGGTACAGGAAAACTTTGCTCCTGCAAGCTGATGTTCCACATCTTGTTGGGAAACATCAAACTCTAGATCCGTCATTCATTAGCTTTTATGACATGATCAATATGCCGCAATAAAAGAATATAATGGGAAAACACAGTTGAATGGCTAACTAATACTTATATTTACATTAAACAAATAAGGAAATAGATGAAGACTGGGTAAAATTATGACTGTGCTGGCAGAAATTTAGGCAGTGCCTCAGAACAGGAAGCATAAGCATTGTTATATTAACAGCTGAAGAGTAAGAATCCAAGAAACCGGACTGTAACAATTATTAAAACTCTGACAAAAGTACAGATAAAACAGTCCTAAAATTATCAACAGGATCTGTGTTTTCTATGCAGAAGGTGCACTTCTCCATCAACCCCTGAAAGATACAGTGGTGAACAAAATTTATTCATTTTGAATTGTTACAATTAATTCCAATAAAACCTGGTACATTCGTTAGATGGCTTTACAGCAGTGAAGACAAGCTTTACTGTTTTCTTACCTTTAATCAGTAGTCAGTTTTTCATAGTTCATCACTAAATGCACGTCATCTTGAGTCTCACAACCACTGAAACAACAGAAGTCTCCCAATCTCTCTTTTCTTTTTTCTCTAAATTGTCTTGTGCAGTCATCCTTACTACCAGCAAGTGCCTTGCTCCTGCTAACCCTTTTGAAAGGTTCAATCAACTAACACACCTATACAGTAAGGCCTTGTAAACTCCCTGCATTGCAAACATCTGATCATCCATCCATCACCCACTTACTCCAGTGTTCCCTCATAATACTTCCCAAAGGTCTATTACAGGAAGCATCCAAGGGCAAAAGCTTTGATGTGTAATAAGGCATGATAAGCAACACACTTCCTTTACTGCACAGCCTCTCCAGCAGAGGTCTATGCTCCATGACAACCATTTGCAGGAGTGGCTTCTTCACAGTCCCAGTATATCTGCATTTCATTAAGGTAATTTGCTACTCAATTTATTTTTTTCATTTACTCACCTCTGTGACCCAAAAATACCAATAGAGATTTCACTTGCCATTAGAAATTCTGCATACACAGCAGCATAATATACTATGATGTACAGTATGTTTTCATGGTCACTGGTTGTTCTGAGAATATTCCTTCCACTTTTCCAGATCTTAGATAAGAACAGTCTTATACATGTTTGCAATTTGCCCTGCTTCCTGCAGTATTGTGACCCTCGTTTCTATGACAAACCTGAAAACACTCTGTAATATTTTTATTTTTCCTTAAGTAATCACTACTTTGGCAGACTATAACACCTTGTGAATCTGTAGTAATAATGTACATTTTCATAAAAATCCTACAGTATGGTTGCCCTGCTGTTTCCAACAGAGAAATCTTGGTAAGACAAAACTTGTGCTTCATTTGACTAACTTTGACTATCCACAAATTCTGAGAGTCCGTGTCTACTTTTATTGGACTAAATCATACAACCACAACTATTTCTGGGTTTTTTTCTCTGTATTTTGTCATGTAAAAACACTATGGCTGATGATCTATAATAGTGATTATCAGACATACTCCAGCAAAAAGCAATGTATGAACTAATACCAAACATGGAATATAAAATTTTAATTAACAGAACTTACTATTAAGAAACAGATATCCTTCCACAGGTCACAGTATTTGCAGTAATTCATACCGGACTTGGCTCTGTACTCATTTGCTCTTAAACCTGGCTCTCTCACACTGAAGATCAAAGTGACTACCAAAAGAGGTTATATCTTTTTTTAATTAACTGCTCTGATTTCAACTATCCTATTAACCATTACACATTTTAGTGGGTAGGATATATATACATAAATATACATCTGCACTTAAATGGGGAGCAGGGGTAAATGGGCATCTCAAGCATTGGGAAACATGGTAGCTTATTTATCATGTATTTCAAAACTCCTGCACAGTACAAAAATGTACAGTCAGCATAGTACCACAGAAGATTATTTGTGCTAAGACACAACTTCCAAAAAAAAATTCTTAAGAACCAAGAAAAAAAAAAGGAAAACAGAAGTGACAGAATATTTAAACTATTCAAAGGTTCTACAGGAAAATAGTTGCAAGCTGACAGACAGGCTGATTTGCTATACTGTAACCCAATAAACTTTAGCAGTCAAATCAAAAGTAATTTAATAATTTGAGCTGTTTTTCATCCTTTAGCAGCATATGAACATAATGCATTTTGGATAATACTCTCAGCAAGAACATTTAGGAATAACATAAAATGTACTGAAGAAAAATGTCTGGCTTTAGCTAATTTATGCTATGTACTTTGATGGCAATTTCAAGCTTGCTTGTTTCATTAATTTTCCATCTGGTTAGTTTGTTTCTCTTAGGTAGTCATTCACAAAGCAACATAAAAAAGCAGAAGGGTCAAAAATAAATTCAGAGATAGGGTAGTAAAATAAATTATTTTAAATTCCATTTTAGAAAAAGAAACACATTTCAACATTTCCAGCATTTTTGTAGCTTAGAGTATTTTTTTAAAAAATCAATGGGAGAAAAAATAGAATCAAGCTTCAAAAGCAGGGACTGATACAAACTGTGGTATTACAAGCACAAGTGAGGCAAGACTATAGCAAGGTCCAGGGCCTGTTGCAAATAAAGAGTGACCAAAAGCCCTAAAAAGGTCTCAAAAGGGACAATTCCTCTTTTCTGCACTGCCCCAACGTATTTAAGGGAGAATATAATTTTCAAAGTGCAAGAACCTAGGTGCGGCTTCTTCCTTCCTCCCCAGCCATGCTGTCTAAAGAAAAACATCTGGGGAAGAATAAACCAGAACCCCCAGAGAGCAGAAGCCACAGAACCTGCCAAAGCAGAGAGCATAGAGCAGCCGGGCTGTGGCAGGGCTTCCTCCATCCTGTGCTCCTCATCTGCTTCTTCTGAATCTCTTTCCCACTGCCCTTCCTCAGTCGTACTCTGCAACAACACTCCTGCATGCTCTTCTCTCCAGCACCTAACTTCCTCTTCTTTCCTTGCAGGTCTCATCCCAGTTGACTCAGCACTCCCTCACCAACCAACCCAACAAAAATCATTTAACCAGTATCACATCTTCTATCAGATACTGTTAACTCTGTCCATTACATCCTCCTTTCCAGTAGCCTTATCCAAGTAGACAGGAAATTCTTTGGGGCAGAGAGATTACCCTGCTACTCCTGCCTACACACAATTAGGTACAACAGGACTAACTGCTTCTCATGAGCATAACAATAAGTACTGCTAGAAGGTAATTATAGCTAGACTAATGCTGCTGGGTTTTCCATCTTACTACAACAGATGGGCAGTGCATGGATTTTCTGAGTATCACTCTTGAAACAGGGAACTTCTGATTCCCAAAGACAAGAAACGTTTTCCTGTTTAAAACACAAAATTCTTGTTACAAATGGGATAGTAACTGAAGTGCTTACATCCCTTAAAGTGACATAAAACTGAAATCACATGAGTCTTTTCTTCCACAGGAGTAGCTGACAGAATTCTGCACAGTTGAGATGGCTGTGAAAATCTGATCTCAACCTGTATTTTACAGGTTGTTCAATTATTCAGATTTGTGTTAACCCCTTGGCCCCTTTAAGACTAAAAATAATAATACCTTCCCATGAAATCTAAAAAATATCATTTGTGGATATTCCATATGTACTATTTAAATAAAGCAAGTCTAGCTTTCACTGGAGCTCTGCAGGTCATAACACCAACTCTTCATTGTCTGCCCAACAGAGACATGTCTCAAAATAAGTATTTTGTGTAAAAATCCCGTTGATTCTGACACTGAAATATTACCAGCTTTACAAAATGTATAGTTCAGACTGAACGTATTCGCTCTGAACTTTCAATATTCACGATCATAACACAAATCCTGTTTCTTAGTGAGTGAAATGCAGAAGACATAACCTATAGGCAAGGCGAAGTTGTTTTGTGGAAACTAAAGCAGGACACTGATACCTTTCCTGCTCTCAGCATGATCCAGAACATTTCACATTGCAAAGTCAAGTTTAACTTAGACTAAAGTCACGTTATAGACATGTATTTTCTTTGTAACTAACACAATCTGTATTTCTATCATTAACTTCTCTTTTTTTAATAATAACTCTGGAAAGCCTGTGGTCATGCCCAGGAAAAGTCTCAAACTTCTCCCATGAACTGCTCAACCATCAGGCCATAACCGCCTTCATCCTACTCACAGCCTCAAAGGAAAAAGTCAAGGTCTTTTTTGTTTGTTTATTTTATCCAAGACATACACAAGTTATCTTAAATAAAACCAGGATTTTATTGATAAATTCAGAAGCAGGAAGAAATACCGCAATCAAGTTAAATAAATACAAGTGCAGCTTAGCCTGAGAAATGTTTCTGGGAGCTTGTACAGGAAAGAACCTGTTGTGACCCAGCATTCAGAGCTTTTCTACCATACTCTTTCTTGAGCCATTTTCTCTGGTTCAGTTTCCTACTACTATCAAAATAGCTACTGCATAGTCTCCATAAGTTTTATTAATTTCCTACAGAATTTAGTTATCACATATTTTAAAACAGTCTTTTCAATGTGGCTAGTTAAATTCTATCAAACTGTACTCATTAAATAAATGCATGCAAATTCAATGAAAACTGTCTTTAAGAACAGTTCATTAAATGTTCAACACTGTTTAAAATCTTTCATAATGCAGTGCAGAAAATATAAAAATAATTTATAAAACCAGGGAACACTTACAATCATCAAAATTTATACACAATGAACACAGGCCAGGCTAAACAGTCTGTCACAACCTTTGAAGTCTCCTATGAATACACACCACACAATGCAAGAACTAGTGCAATATGTATTACAACTGGTAAGCAACACTTACAAAATGGTTTAGCTATAAATTAGAATCACAATGGAATGACATTTAAAAAGCAGGGGCCACTTCTCTTGCCAAATTTTGTCAGATAACTATAATATATCAAACAAATAAGCTTTATAAAGAATAAAAAATATCCTTAATATTTGAGATACCAGAGTAACTTTTATAAGTTATTTCTCCATTCACCTTCCCTCTCTTTGCTTCTCTCTCTCCAACTGCACAACTTGTGTTGTCTTTCTCCCCATTCTTTCTGTACTGTGAGTCTTACGTGACATTTCTAAGAAGCATCTCTCAAACTCTTAAGCCAAGGAACCGTGTCAATTAAAAGTGTGGTCCATTTGTACTTATTTCTTCACAAAAAATTCCAAACTTATCTACTTTTTTTTCTGCTTTAGTGTATCTGTTGAAAATGTCCAGATCTGGCCTAAATCAGGTACCTTTGAAATTCTTGTTAGGTCACTGCAAGATGGAGACAGGGAGAAACAAAAAAAAAGGTGGAAAAAAAATTCCAAAATCTATTTGCTTTATTCCCTTTACTGGTGGTTTTTTCCTTTCTGTAATTCAACATACACTTGTATATTATTTTGGAAATCTTTTTCATGGCAGTATTACCTGAGGTTTATAAATTCAAGAGATATTTTCCCAAATAAACCATTTTATAAGCTAGTCAACAAACAACATTCATCAGCCAGTATACAGCATGTTCATTACTTGGGCCAGTGTTAATAGGATTTAGAGATGCAAAAGAGTTATTACGGTCTTCTGGTATACAAAGATGTTCATTCACTGAAGTGTCAGTCGGAATGATTTGTTGTATATCAGAAAGATAAGGTTTTCTAAATGTTTAATTTTTGAAAAGATCTTTGGATTTGCTCTCAAATGCTGAGATTTGATGCCTTTTTGCTCATATGAAGTACAGGCAGTGGAAACCACTTGCAGTTCAATAGGAAAAGGCAGCAGATCAGTTTCAGAGAGAAACTGATATATTACTCAGAACCATTTTTCTTTTAGAAGTTTCTATTGGCTATCTATGATTCTAATGATCAAGAACTAGTCTATACTGTTTTTATACATAGACATTCATATATATGCATATATGTACACATATGTTTGGTATATCCTCATTCCTTTCCAGTTCTATTATTATATTTGCTTCCACTCATACCAAATGGCAGTCAAATACACACCTTCAAGAAGGTAAACTAATTTGACTGCTTAGGTTTCACTCAGTAAGATAAAGCTACTGAAAATGAGGTAATAAATGAACTAAAGATACTTAAGTACATTCATGTTTTCAAGGCTACAAGTGACATTTGCAGGCAGTTTTCATTTCTGTTTCAGTTTGTTGGGGGAAAAGCACCCATTCCTCTCATTGCAAGTGTTAGGAATTTAAACCATTATTATAAGGTTATTATTTTAGTATCTACTTTTGAGTCCAGTCATGCCAAGTGGTACTTATCTTTTGTAATGCAAGTGAGCTGATTGAAGAAACTGAAAACTGATTCCCTTTTAAATTCCATGAAATAAGTGAAAACAGGACTATATCTAGCTCATGTTATCATATTAACATTTCATTTATGGATTCAAAATCTTGCAGGGTGCATTCAAAATCCACATGATGTCTTTCTTGAGTGCTAAAGTTTTCAAGAGGATCTGTACATCAGCAAATAAATAGGCAATGTAAGAATACAAGTCTGGCCACACATGCAGCAGCTAGTAACACAAAGTCTGAGGCTACTTCACCTAAGGATGAAGAGAAACTGATTTGGCTTAAAACAGAGTCAGACAACAGTAGTTAGTTCATCACTGTACCAAAGGAAGGGGAACGTCTCAGATGTAACTGCAATCATTTAAGATATACAAAACTAATCTGAGAGGTAAGAGGGACCAGACAGCAATTTTCTAAAATAACTAGAGCTTAGTAGAATTCAAGTTACATACTCTCTGCTGCAAATAAATATTATTGCATGAAGTATTTGCACCACATTAACCATCATATGCTTCTACATATCAAACAGCATCAATACACTTCACAATAATCACCTCAAACATTCTCAACAGCCTTTCCCAAGAAAAGGCTCAACATAATGTTGTTATCCCAGCACTGAGTGTCCACACCTTGGCTGTTGAAATAGGTATAAAGGACAGACAACAGGATATAACTCGCATAATAGGAAATTCTGGTGTAACAAACAACTTAAAAATCTGTAAAAGCTGTAGTAAGCTGAACAGAAGAAAAACATCCTCCCTATGCACCATGAGGTAAACACTTTGGACATCCCCAAGGTCAGAGGAAAAATGTCAGGAATTATCTTTAAAACAATCAAAGGCATTAAAAAAAATTAAAAAGAAGAAAAGTGTAGGTTTCCACTCTGCTCAGAAGTACAGTCAGAACAAGTCACAGAGGTGTTTCTGAAGGAGGCTGAGTAGCAGCAACAAATACTATGCACAGATTAATACACTTACACAAAAACTCTGCTAAAATCAGACTGTGTTGAGAAGCAGATCAGCTCTTCCATTCTTTCCCTGGAATTTTTTGCAATACTAATTTATTTTGTTCTCCACCATTTTCATTTCACTAAGAAAGTATTGGTTGACTATCAAAAAAAAACACAAAACCAAACAAATGAGACCATAAAGGAAGTTTTGTTTCCTATTTCCATTACTCCCTATCTCTTCTCAAAGAGATAACCATATGGCAGCAAAAAAGCATTAAATACCATCTCTTTCCTTTCTTTGGAATTTATCACATGAGCGTTCAGTTGTACAGAAGGTAGTTGAGCCAATCTGTTCTTTCTGCAATTTACACTGCTGTATGAAGAAATCTTTAAGGAAATTAAAAGTTAGCATGTCTTCCATTTTCCTGTTCTGGAAATGCATCATTAAATCCATATTGCTTCTGGTTTTCACTGGAGCATTTTCCCCTCTATTGTACATTATCTTCATCACATTCACCCACATTATTTCCAAACTCCTATTGATTTGTCTTCATCATTTCTCATCCACAAGATTTGTCTTTATTCCAGTCCTGTTCTCCACTTCTCGCATTTTTCATTCCATGTAAATGTTTTTCTAAAACTCAGACTTAAAATGCAGATTCAGCTGGATGCATATTATGTAGTTCTTCCAAGTTCAAACAAATCAAACACGCTCTGAGTCGTCTCTTCTCACTTCAACAGAGGTGTATTCCTTGTTAGACTACATTCTTTTTCATGCATTACTTTTTGCCCAGTGCTCTGCTCTTCAAATGTAACTTCAACATCTTCAGGGTGACCAGTGTCCTCAGACTTACTAGCATATATTTGACATCAATGTTTATTAAATGTTTTGAACCACAAAATCTGTCAAATTGCATTGGCTTGAGCAGTTCACAGGTTTCTCTGCCGATAGCAAAGCTTTCTCCTACGAAGAGATTCACTGTACCCGTACAGTCATAGAGAGTCTTCACTCCGCATTTTGGTTTGCAACTGTCCCAATGTCTCATGGTCCTGGCAAACACTCACGTATGTCCTTAAACTTCCGGGAATTGCACTAAGGTTTTATTTCATTTCTTGTTCTTCCAATTTCTCACTTTAACTTTCCTCTTCTACCACTACCAAACTGCAGACACTTGTTCATTGCACTCCTTCCAACTATAAAAGCTTCCTGTAGGCCAAATCCATTTTTCACTTTACATGCACACAAGGAATAACAAGAGGCTCCTAAGGGAACTGCCAATCCTTTTGTCCTCACAGTCAGTAGTCTAGCACTGGTGAGGTTGCTTCAAAGGATGCACCTTCCTCAACCGTAAGCCAGAATTTAGCTGAGTCACCTAAATTTTTCCTAGTTCTGCCAACCAGGTAGGAAAGCATCCAATTAGGTTTTCAAACACTCACTAAAAATTTCACTTGAGTTCAGGAGCAACATTCTGAGTTCAGGAGCAACATTCACATGCCTTAGATCTTAGTCATCTATTCAATGCTATACTTTTCAAAGAGAAGCTGTTTTATATAAGCTGAAGTAATGCTGGCATTACATGAGGCAGGTAACAGGTAAATATGAGCTTATTTCTGGTTTTGTATCTACCATAAAGCAGCACTTCGAAATCTCAGAGGCGAGTAATGATGCAGATGGAAGGAGGTGAACAGTGCCACATGTCACAGAGACAGCAAGGCAGCACAAGATGAAATAGCTGTGAAATAACAGGCAGTCTCTGCCAGGAAGGAAGCCACAGAATGCTTCCTGAAAGAAAAATTGAAAAGGGTGGTCTGAAAGCATGACTGAAGCACCCAGAAGAATCACAGCATTGAGAGGTAGTCTTCTACTTAGCTCAATCAAGGAATTCTAGTAAAATCCTGTCTTTTTCCTTCCAGGGAGGGAGATCTCAGTGGACATCCAGAAACTCAAATCACCCATGAAGACTGACATGACCATGTTGAACAAGAAGCCTGGAAAATTTTTCCACTGTAAAACCCTGGAGTGCTTTCTTGTTCATTATGTTATCAAAACACTTCCCTAAGCTCTATAATGCTGTCTGCCATCTCATGCATCATGAGCAAGATAACAGTTTTTCAAAGTGTACAGCCTGACCAGCCTTGGAGCTGACAAGCTTGCACAGCCACAATGGAAGGGAATTCATTTTTCTCCATCAGTGAATATCCTCAGCCACAGAGCGAACTACAAAGTGTTGAACCTAATGTAAGATCTATCCCTAAACTAAGCAGATAGGAAAGAAATGCAAATGCATCCAAAACTGCTATATCAAAACCACTGTCCCAGCATTTCATCTATCAAGTAACTACCTTATATATATACCCACCTTTTTCAAAACTATGTAATATGTAATATAAAAATACACATAAATAAATTTTGAAGTGTAAGAGGAGAAGCTTTATTTACACACTTCCCCAGAAATCAAACCAAAACTGTTATTGCAAGCTATCAAGCATGCCTTGTTCCTCAGAACAACGCTGCTGTACATAAAGGACATGACTTGTCAGCTATGTAGCAACACAATATATTTTAGTAGCTTGCAGGTTTTCTCACACATTCAAATTTTCCATCTCACAGCATTACATTTAATTACATAACAATGAACTTCTGCCCTTATGTAACTTGTTGGCCTGAAGTTGCTGCAGCTATCAGGAGGGTATAAATGAAGTCTTATAAATGCTTTTTAGAAGACAGGATGTGTCATATAACAGTATTAGACCTTAGAAAATAAAGGTCTTGAATTTTGCCCCATGAGTATAGAAAAGGAAAAAAAGAGTGAGAATTTCTGAGAAGCTGTGCTAGTACTGGAAACAGCTACCTTATCTATTGTTCCTATAATTCTGCATAATTTTCATTATTTTTCCAGTTTTGCAACTACAATATCTTAAGAACAAATAGATTGTTTTCCTGAAGCCTTTACCGTTAGGTTTAACTTAATTTTTTTTCTAACTCTGCATGGAAAAGAGAAGAAAATAGAAAAAAGCCTCTTATGTTTCAACATTGCTTAAGAGAAAAAGTAAGAACAAGCTTTTACTGTCTTTGACTGACTTTCCATAGTGTTAGAAATATTAAAACAGAGAAATTAATACCTGACATTTCAGTCACATTTATGTCTATTCATTAGTGGAAAACCAAAAACTTACAGAACTCAGAATGTAATGAGTTACTTTGCTTTTCAGATTTAGCAAAAAAAAAAAATCCTTCTCTTATATAGATTATCATGTCATAGTTAGCACAGACAAGAAGGGCAAAGCCTGTAACCTGCATAGTAAAGTATCCAGCAAGACAAACAATTAACTTGAAACAATGCTGACTTCTAAACACTTAACAATCATATCTCAAAAGATGTTTGATTTGACTTAATGCTTCCATCCAACTGAAAAAAACAATTATGGTGCTTTTAAGATGTGAATCTAAAGAATTACTTCCATACTTATTGCTTAATATAATATAATTAGTTAGAATTGTTCTAATCTCGAACTAGGAAAAAATCCTGGAATCTTCTCAGTAAACAAAAATTTTGTTTAATACTACTAAGTGCATTTATGCAGAAAGGTAACAAAGTCATCTTGATGCTTACCCAATCATCGCGTTTTCTTTAATCTGCCCCTCTGTGCCATTTACCATTGGCTCTTGATTTCTGTTTTCTTTCTCTGAAGCATCACTTGAGAGGCCCAACAAAGCCCGCACTCGTTTTGATTTCACATCCAATATTGTGTCGGTGTAGCCCACTTCTTGGAGATACCTGAAGGAAGAGAACTCATGCTAATCTTCTCTCCACGTCTCACTTCTGCAAAACATTCCATGGAAACTTCTCCCTCAACTCATCCTCGATCCCTTAGCTTAGCAAACTATGGTGCTGAGCTAGTGAAACATGCTTGCAAATCATCCTGTACCAGCTGCAGAGGGATCGCCTCTTGCAGTACCAGCCTCTACAGTCACTGAGAAAAAAAAATCAGAGAGCCTAGCAGTCAGAGGTTATACAATACGTTATTCATTCATTTACTAAAATGGATGGAAAAGCACTTTCAATTAAAATATTTACAACTGCTTTATAAAAATCACCACAGTTGCATGCACAACCATGGTCATTTTATTCTTCAATACATGGAAACTAGGTACAAGAA
Organism: Orthonyx spaldingii; assembly: GCA_013397795.1. Classification (NCBI taxonomy): domain Eukaryota; kingdom Metazoa; phylum Chordata; class Aves; order Passeriformes; family Orthonychidae; genus Orthonyx; species Orthonyx spaldingii. The sequence continues at coordinate 1,314,255 of VZTJ01005117.1, read as the reverse complement.
GCACCAGCTATGTTCCTTATGTAAACATTATTAGAAGCCTAAACAGGGAATAAAAACCGACTTCTATAGCCATGGCTATTAGTAAGAGTGGTTATTTATGATGGACTAGGCTTGATAAAATCTTTGTCTTGCCCTTCCTTTATTCTGCAATGGATCTGCAAAATATTAATTTGTCTTCCATATAAAGACTGAACAGCAAAAATCTTTGTATGAAAACCTCAAGGTCTACAGTTGGCTCTTTAGGTTTAAAGTTGGCTCTTTCATCAATATGCCATGTTGCCCTTGAGAGAAACAGGATGGAAAAAACCAATTTAAAAAAGAAAAAGTATAAACTGGTTTGTGCCCTTTCCTCTAGAACATGGAGTCAATAGCACTGAATGGATTAAATTGTCAATATTCTAGACTCTAAAGAAGGGAAATGCTATTTTACAGTGACAGCTGTTACGAATCAGCGATATGCACTTTTCCTGCAAGAACATTCTCCTCCAATTATTTAACAATATCATTCACATAGCCACATTAGGAGAGAAATACTGATTATTAGCTATAGAAAAATCAAACAAGTCACCTATGCAGAACAGAGTCTGTCAGTAATATGCACTCTATATTCAGCAGTGTGTCACTCTTTTATGAACTGCACTGAGAAGCAATGGCTTGTCTTCAAAATCACTGACCCAAGTCAAGACCACTTTATTTACATTTATTCAACATGCATGCAAAGATCTGAGCTCTTGCAAAAGAGAAGCCTGTACAAGCCATCCAACAAATTTAACTTTTGAACAACTCCTTGGAAAAAGGTCTTTTAATACAAGTTCCAGACTGTCTTTACTGCCTCAGTCTTCTCTCATTTAATCCTCCATAACACACCAAATATCTTGGCAATTAATTTAGTTATTATGATCACAATTCAAAAATTAATTTAGATTAACAGACATTTGTTTCATTGAGATGAATAGAGAATTAGAAAACATCTAGTGTAACCTTATGGATGTTAGTCTTTTCTGCAATTTAAGCAAGCCAAAATAAGACTTTTCCTTCTCCAGTGCTAGCTGTTTTTATTTTACACAGACCTTAGCAGAATTACTTGTGTCTTTTGTTTTTTAATTGCAAAGTGTCATGACCCACTGTTCTCCCAAGCAGATTGTTTGATTATACTCAGTGAAAGAAAAGCAAATGAGATCAGGTGTTTGTGGCTTGACAAGGCTTCTCATCTGAAGTTATGAAATATTAAAATTTTTCAAAACCCAAGGAAAAGTAGTGCAGAAGCTCAATGAACTTCATCACACACACTAACTTTTCTCTCAGTAAAATATAATTGAAAAAAAATCAAATAACATCACCACCACGTTTCATTAGCAGATTCTTTCTTTGCATTCAGTATTTGAGTCCTTTTTTCAACACTTACTGTCTTAGCAGCTGTCGTCCTTGTTTCCATATTAGCTGACTGTTCTGTTGTGGCTGAATCTCTGTCTCATTCCCTTCATCTGAAAAAGATTATTTTATTACATTTTTTTCCTTTTCCTATTTTCATAAAAGATGTGCATCCACTTGAAAAGACAAATGTTATCTGCCTTAACATGATTAGGAATGGTTTAATAGCAAAATGCAAAGTGCCAATAATGAAGGGAGAAAAAAAAATGCACATAGCACATAACTGTAATGCTATATAACCATAAAGATTTCCAGGCATATCCTACTCTATGAGAGCAAGTTCCACTAGTCTTAACTCCTAAACAGTCTTACCCTAGGAGAGCAAAGTTCCTTTAGGGGCACATAATGACAGTTTGCAGTCCAATTTTTGCTTTAGCCTTCCAATATAATTGCTGCTCACCTTAAGTCTGAATACAAATTAACTGCTAGCAATATCAAATGAAACTGCAGCATGATATCGATTTACAACTTCCCAATTTCCTTAATATTTGACAGTTTGACATAAATCAACAGATCTACTTACATCACCTTTATCCTTATTTGTATTAGTTTTGTAAAAACAAACAAACAATAGGGGTTGTTTGCTTATTTTTCAACCTGAAAAGTTGTTGAAAAATTTTCATCACATTTTCCCCAACTATAAATTTGCACCCAAATGTTACTACTTCAGGAAAATCTACCAAAAAAAAAAAAATCATGTGGCTGTTCTCTTAAGAAAACTATCAGAATGCTGGCAACTAACAGCTACACATTTATTCCATATATAGCTTCATAGCACATGAGGGTGGAAGTTTTTTTTCTCTCCTCGAGGAGATGCATATGCTTCCCAAGATAAAAGATCTTAGTTTATTATCTATGAAAGCCTCTACAAAACTTGAAAACCTTGTGGTCCAAGAGTAGTCTTATAACACTGAAGGATGAACAAACTTCCTGTGTAAACAAAACCTAAGAACCAGAAAAACCTGTGGTATAATCCTATGAGTAACTTGATATATGACATGAGAAAGCTATTATTCTCATTGGGAAGTCATTTACCTTTAAACAACTAAATTAATACTACACAAAAACCCCCCACCACCTACCCAAAGAAGCTATCAAAGACTAATCAGAATTCACATGTGAGGAGAGACATATCAATGTTAGACATCTCAAATTCACAAACCTATTTAATAGCAACCACAGGAAATAATCAAATGCACAATCATTTTCTAATGACAACTGGACACAGCTAGATCCAATGCACAGCTACCAAAGCTCAGTCTGTAATTATTAAAACATGACTGAGGTAAATCTGCCTGAAAATTCCTTTTGAAAGCAAAAACTGTTCTTCTGCAGGTGTTGTTAAGTATATCCACAGGCAAGAATTCTCATGCTTAGTCTCCTCAAAAATGATGTCTGCTAGCAGTAGCAGTGGTTTACAGATAAGAATGAAGAGACTTGCATTATGAGCAAATTATAGCAGAAGATACAGTATAAATAACATGAATAAATAAATAAATAGTATAAATACTTTTTTAAGTATTCCTTTACCAGGAGATTGAAATCTTTCTTCTAAATTGTGTTACAGATTCGCCAAGAGATCACAATGAAAACAAAGAAGGACCCACGTGGAAGAACTACTACCAATATTTCCACTTTTTTTCACGACTCAGCAGGAAAAACAGGGACAGGGCAAGGGGAATATATGGACACACAACTTAAGTATCTATCAACTTCAAAAGAGCATTAGAACAAAGTTTCTATTTTAAGTCATCAGTCCAGATTCAAAATAGAATAAAAATATACATTTCTGATAGCTACATATATAGAATACAATGGGATAAACGAGGATAATGGATTTTTAATTAAAGTATTTCCACAATGTTGACTTTGCAGAATTAATGCACAGTCTAGAGCTCTGCTAGGCAAGCCAGGCCTTGCACTACATTCCTCAGCTGGAAACTGGAGCAACATGCTATAGCTGCATCCTGAAAAATTACAAAAAAACTCCATGGTTTTCTAGGATTGTGGTATGATCAGGATAAAGTTCTCTAATGGTCCAGATACAGATTGAGATCTTCCATTTAGTAGCACCAAATTAAATATTTTTTCAGTTATGGAAATAACGTTAATAATAACATGAAATAAAATTTCTCAAAAATTCATTAGCAACTTGGACAAGAAAAGCCTGATGTAAAGCTTTGTTAGTTCGTGTAGGGTTGGATTTTTTGTTTGGGGTTTTTTTAATGACGTTCTAAACCCAATGAGGTAAGAAATCACCATGACAGTCAATCAGTTCATCCTCTCCACAAACCAAGTGACAGAGATGAGATCTGCAGGCTTTCTATGCTCTTCCTTTACATGTAGGTGGTTCCAACTTCATTGTAGTAAGAGCACCAGAAGACTGAGGCATAAAAAACATCACCTATTTTTTCAATGGCTTGACCTACAGCCAAATCTCTGCACTTCTACCTTTTTTTTTTTTTTTTTTTTAGGGAGATAGAGGGATAAAAGGAAGTAATTTAAATTCTTAATTTCTCCACTTCAGTGTTTAAATGTATTTGTGTTAAGGAGGAGATGAAAACAAATCAGCTTTCCATAGACAAAGGCAAAAACTGAAATTAGCTGAATGCATCTCCAATGATAATTTGAATTCTGCAAAGAAATTCCCCATTCAAAAACTCTCACTTACGTCTAATATGCACTCTAATTTTTTTTTTTCCTGGAATACTACTGAGGTAATTGAACAAAAAATTAGGTACTATATATTTCATTCAGAAGAATTATCCAGACATAAATTGCTATGAATCTAGTATCATCCTGTTCTAAAATATCCATACACATTACTAACGGACAGAAAAACTACTCTCTCCAAGAGCAGTCTGCTCATCTGGGTTTGCATTTTTTTAAATCTAAACTAATTTGATTTACTAATATACTCTTTTGGAGCACTAGCGTATATTTTTAATCGTACAATAGTAAAATATAGTCTTTATTAATGATCTCTATTCTCAGTGCTCCATTAGGAGACTTATTTTATCAATACTATCAATTCAGCATCTGCACAAACCAAAGTTAAGCTTTTATGCCAGTATTCAACTCATTCTTAATAAATTCTTACCAGAATCATAGTTCGGTGGCTTCATATCTCCCTGATTCAGTTCTGTGCCATATTTTAATTTGTGATATTTAGCCCTGAAAGGAAACCAAACCAAACAAAAAAAAAAAAAAAAAAAAAAAAAAAAGAAAAAAAAAAAAAACAAAACAAAAAAAAAAAAAAAAAAAAAAAAAAAAAAAAAAAAAAAGGAAAAAAAAAACAAACCAAAACAAACAAACAAACAAAAAAAACAACCTATTAGTACATTTAAAGGATATCTCTAAACACATAAATGTCACCTGTTTTCTCTTGAAAAGCCACTCCTTCCTTCTAGGCTAGGAACAAAGCAAACCAAAAAATTTTACCAGGACTTCAGATACGTAATTTTATTTAAATATTTTTTCAAGGGTTACATGCAATTGCATAGTGAATACTGAGGAAACACACAGAGCAGTTGACTGCAGATTTTAAAAACTGTTCTTGCTACAGAAAACGTTCCTTCCCTGTGGAAAAAAAGCTACTCTTCTGCTTCCCTTCCCAACTCCCGAGTACTTCCTTTTCAGCCATTACTATGAAACATTTTTACTACCCATGTCAGTTCAGTGCCATCTACTTCATATCTCATATTGTCACTCCATTAAGCAAACTTTAGTTTTATTCTTTACAATGCCCTGCTCTCCAACAGCAGCAGACCCTCAGTTAGAGCTATTCTAAATGAGACTTAGCAATGACAGTTCACCCACACCAGTTTCTCTCAAAGCTGCTAGGTCTGGCACTTGACCAACTGCAAAAATGGAGACTTTCTTCCATAAATAATGTAATAAGCCCCACAAAGCATGCAATACAATGACAATAAGAGTAGCTAAAAAAAAAAAAAAAGGAAATGTTTTTTAATTTGAAAAGCTTCATCCTAAAGACTCAGTATGTATAGACTTTTAAATACATATAATAACACCACAGCAGTACAGTATTACAAATACACATGCAAGTTATTCAAGATTCATTAATCTTGTAACACAGCAACAGAGAAAGTGAGGCAAAGTGAGCCTTTACTAGTTTTGTAATCGGTTCCCTCCTTCTCTCACACTCACTGTAACTTTGTAAGTACAAAATTACAAGTTTTATACATTTACAATTGGGTAAAAGAGTAGCACTTGTTTTAGTTCTCATCCTGAACAAAAGGTTGAGAATAACTCAGGAACTGCTGAGTGTGCAGCCTGAGAGCAATGGGACAATCAAACAGCACACGCGTACACCCAGTTCAAACACAACTGTGTGGGGCAGCAAGAAATGGGCTGACAAAGACAAAAAAAAAAACCGTCTCATATGCACCAACATGAAAATGAGTTTCATTAGCTCCGCTACTCACAAGGGAGCTCTTCCACTTAAAATTTGTTTTTAAAAAAATTAATGGGTTTGACACATGACTGTATCAAGAACGGCTGCAGAAAATGTTTTCAAGTTACCTACACCTTTTGATTGCTTCTTAAACATCTTCATTATATTACTATTTTCTTCTGCCTTTTCTTATTTCATCAAGAAAGCTCATTACTTCTAACAAAATAGTGCTGAAGAACGCTTGGTAGTTCTCATGCTTCAATATAGACAGTACTAGCTTCCTACTAATCCAGCTGCGTCTTAATTATAATAAACATTTAATTCTGACTGAGAAGAGTAAGTGAAGAGTGAAGAAGTGCCTCTTAGGCATAGCAACATCGACAGATAAAGGAACCGACTCTCAAGAGCCAGAGCACTAAGCTCTAACTCAGCTGAGCAGCAATCAGCAAGGAAAGGGGAAAGGATGTGCTTGAAATCTATTAACAGCAATAGATGAAAGTTAAACATTTTGGTCAGTACAGAAAAGAATAACTGAGAGTAGACTAAAATCAAAGCTGAATGCTCAATCAAAATACTTATCTTTCCTTTTCCAACTATCCATTTCTTACATGTTACACTGGTAAAACATTTTGTTATTGTTAAATATTGATGCTATGTATACTTTTCCCCCACCATCACTAATGAAAAGCAATGATTAATCAAGAATTAAGAAATCCTCCCTCCACTCTTGTCACCATCTACCTCACCTACCTTAAACACTACAATTTTTATGCAGTCATGAATTCAACTGACCCTAATGTGTAATCTATTTTGATTTGACGTATCAGAAGTGAACAAATATTAATACTCTGCTCTAATCTGGATTACTAACATATGTTGTGTTCTACTTCACTCCTTCAAACAATTTCAGGGAGAAGTTAGTTTTGCAGCAGTCAACATTCGCTTTTAGTTCATGGGTCTTATACAAAGTTTCATTATGCTCTCAGCATTCACTAATTTTCTTATCAAGTTTTGTTAATAATTTCCAGCCTAAGTAAAATGTTTGCTAGGTTCACTGAAAGGATCATTCTTTGTCCCTTTCTTGTTTCTCAGATCTCACATTCACCAAAATCCATCTTTCAAAGATTCAGCCTGCAGTTTTTCAAACTTCTCAGTATATTTATTTCAATCTCCTAAATCCATGTTTGCTCATTTTTTAAGTTACTTCCCTCTTAAATCAACAGTAATAGTCTTCCTTCTTACTGAAGTTTTCCCCACTCATCAAAAGCATTATAAAATCATTTCAGCAATATGAGATTATTCATTCTAAATTCATTGTAAACAGTTAGTACCAGGGTTTTGTAACTGGTTCCACCTCATAAAGCAACAGCTTTTAAAGCTTTTGTTGCTATTCTTTACTTCAAGAGGATAATGTAGATTACATGGTCTTGTTCACCACCAGCCCTTTAAATTTATTTTAGGGCCAAGCTGGACTAGGATCTCATCTTTTAGAGGACCTAACTTTGTATATTGCAGTCAGAGACCAGTAGCACTACAGAAAAGTCAGAAGAGCCACGTTCTAACAGAGAGGCAATTGAAGAGATGAAAATCCCAAAAAGTAATCCTTATTTTCAATATTGCTGGCAAAGTTAAAAACAAAGTTATAGAGCTCTGACTGGACAAAATGACAAAAAAACTGCAATGCTATAATCAAACCTGAATTAAAATCAACTGGTATAAATTCAGGCCTCTGAGCAGGACACAGTTAGACTTGAAACAGAAATATGAGTATCATGCCAGAGTATGTGATATAGTGAACTCATCTTCAGTGGTGGTCAGCTTCTAAAGTTCAGAAAAATGTTACATAAAACTTCCACAAAATCAATATAGACTGGTAATAGGCCATCTAGGAAATATTTTCTACACTTCTTTAGGTATAAGATTTATTATTAGATACTTTTTTATGATACAGCTGAAAACGTCACAGGTATGAAAGACAAACAATCTTCTTTCTAAAGTGCACTAAGAAAAGGGCTGAACCTTGATTCAGACTCCAAGACTAGAAGGGAGTCTTGACCCTTCAGTTACATATATTACAATCAAAGGCTATGAAATTTTTCACAAAATAACCTTTAATTCTTTTCTACACAAATTCTAAATATCACTTATTCCATTAACACATTTTAATTTAATCCATTTCTACAATGACGGAATATTTCCTGCCTACCTCTCATGCTTAATTTTTTCACTTTCAGAAATCACATGGTCCACTTATTAACAGCTTTAAACAGGCCTTTTGCAGTTCACACTGACTCTAGCATCCCAGTAGTGGGATACTATCATCACAAAAAAAGAGACAAAGTATTTTTGGATAAAAAAGTATTGAAGTAGAACCAAAGGTTCTTCAACCTTTGTATCATCTGGTCAAAAACAAGGACAGTGGTTTGGTGGTAGGAGAGAAAAAGAAACATCTCAAAGATTTACTATGTGAAACTTGCTCAACTTGAATGATTTACTTTCCATTTCTGAAAATTATGTATGAATTATTAACAGTATGCAGAGACAGAAAAATGACTTGAAAATAACTACCTGAAGGATACAATGTCATATAAGGTATTTTCTATCTGAAAACTAGTCTTCCAGTTGACTGGAAGAAATCTATTTTAGCACTGTGAAACTATGTTGCTGGGTAGATGCCCTTACTCAGATAAGTATGAATGTTACCACTGCTTTGGCTTTTGCCCTTCATTACACAATTCTCCCTTGATTAGCAGTATTTTCTTTAAACTATGTATCCTCTGTTCAATGCTTGGAGACATTCAACATGGCTGCCACAACTTCAAGAACTGCTGAGGAAAATGCTAGAAGCCTTCAACCAAATTTCCTAAGACAGAGTGCAGTGAAACTTTTCTGAATACTTCACACAGAAACAAGTTTGATTCCAGTCAAAAAAAGCCACTATTTCTTGGAAATATCTGTCGCCAGACCTGAAGCATCTGATCCAGCTGTGCTGAGGAAGCCTGCCAAAACATCCGTAGAAGATCTGGGAGCTGCCGCCAAATCAAGAGACATAAACAAGAATGACTGCCAGGAACAGCACGGCGAGATATTCTACCCAGGGGACAAGGCACCAGCCTTACACTGATCAGACACATCAGTGCAGAAAACAACATATAATTAAATCAGCTGTTTCTAGAGACATGGTTCAGGAGTCCAGATCTTTGGTTGAACTACGTTAAGACAGGAAGTGAGCTAGACTAGCTAAAATAGGACATGTACTTGAGAGAAACAGTACTACATTTCAGCCAGCTCCTGAAAATCCAGAGGCACCAATGCCATTTACTGGTGGTGGAGCAAGTATTGATAAAGTCTCAAAAAGTAACCCTCAACTCTGAACAGCCTCACACTGCAATCTACTGGATGCTGACAAAACTACTTCAAAACTGCTGCTGAAAAATACTAGCACTTAACTATGCACTAGCACCTTCTAAGCTCCTTGCTATTTCATCTACTAAGACTCTTCAGCAGAAATAACCTGGCTTGCTATACACACAAGAATAAGGTAACTTCACAATTACTGACATAAGCACTAAATATTAAGTTAAATTTGCCAGAAAAACATGACAATCGGTAAGCAAAACTTATTTTCTACCTTACCCACTATAAAATGACATAAGTGACATGAAATAGAGAACAACAACAAGGCTCACAAAGTTGTTTATTTATAGTAAAACTTGAAACCGTTCGGTTGATAAAAGAAATGAAGAGCAGTCACTATAAAGAACAGCAGCTCATAAAAGCATATATCTGAGAAAACAAATGTTGCTCATTTCTTTTTCATGGTTTCCTGAGGGCATTGTGAACATGGAATGCTCTGGTCCACAATTTCATATTCTGTTCTGTTACTCATAACTTATTTTGTCTACCTGAGAAAGATTTGAAATGCTGCAAGGCTGGGGCAGAAATGAAGGAATAGAGGAATGATTCCCTGCCCCCTCACAGCGCTCCAACCTTCCCCAAACTTGACAGGAATGTCTTCCTCCCACCTTGTAGGATCTCGTTTTCCAGCTCTAAGAACCCAATGGAAAATGCCAGCATCCTGACTACTGCCTGACCTGGCTGACAGCTGATGCAGGAAAATGCTGGGAAAGAGAGCAGTGCTTCCAAGCTCAGTATGTTGCCATTCTTTGAAGTACCAAGCAAGAACACTTGCTGGGAGATAATTCCGGCAGAATTACAAGACTATTTCTTCAGAAACTGGCATATAAAACTGTTGTTTAAAACTACAAACTCATAAATAGCTGTCTCCAGCACACACCAGTCACAAGCATCACTTGCTTACAGAACCACTGCACACCCGTACTGAAACTGTCACACTGGATCAGATCAGCCAACTGTAGCCTACTGACCTGAGTAACCGAGGCTAATGCCACACACTGCACAAAAACACACGACATAAAAGATACAGATGTAAAAACTGCTAAGAAGAAGCCACCAAGTGTTTTTTCCTAATCCTGACAGGGACTGCTGCATTAAGTTTTAAATGTCATAATTTAGGTGGATTGTATGGAATACGAATGGGAGACATTTTCACCATCCATATAGAAGTTCGATTTTTGTGTTTTCAATGTTACAAAGTTTCGCTGATAGTACACAAAAATGTATTCACATAGTTTGATAATTTTAAATTGCTAACTCCTGTGTGTTATGAACATGAAGTGTTAGAGATATTTTCAAGTAATCAGGAATAGCTTGCCCCATTTAGAAATACAAGAAATCTTCACAGAATACATATAATTTAGAGTATATCTTTAGCTGAACCAATGACACTAAGCTTTGTAATCATGCTTCAATTGCAAGCCTTTCCACAGCCATAAACTGCAAACTTCATTATGCACATATTTTGTATTTTTCTGTGCATTTGATGTAAAAGCAGTACCATAACAAGGCCTGGGCAAAAAGAGTATCTACCTTAAGCATTCCTCCAAGAACTCCCCAAAGGAGAAGAAAATACCCTGGGGCTACTGCTGGCCAGAAAACTGGCTGTATCTCCATGCTAGCGGATTAATTAGTTGCTACCAGAAAGAGATTAACTGGATGGTAGAAGATGTCTTCTGCTAAAGCAGCCCATATAAGATGAGCAAATCTAAATGCAATATAGTGATGTAACTATTAGTGTCCTTTTAAAATTATCTACCAGTGATATTCTATTCCTCATTTGCACATGTGCATATTTTTGATCTTATTTCTACTAAACAAACTATTTCAGAGGCTTATTTCATTAAAGAGAAGCAGGAAGTATCTGATAGGAAAATGATAATGTAAGCAAGGATTGCTTTGCAGTAGTACCATAAATATACCCTTTATTCAAGAATTTTAAAAGACATTTCACTAATTAAAAGAATTTAAACTAAACTTGGCCTAAAATAGATCAGTTGAACAGAGAGATTTCTGAAAATATGATAAAAAAAAATTGCTTGCCTCAAAGGTTAGAATAAAAGGAAAGTATACATAAGAATAAAATGGTAAACTGGGGACTTGTACTGAAATCTCCATGAACAAAGAAACAGACATTGACTAACTGGTAAATACAAACATTTTTTCACTCACACAATTAATCTCCAGAAGATATTCTGATAGAGTCTATCATGCTGAAAAGACTAAAAACTTAGCAAGATTAAAAACTAGCAGTTACTAGACTGAAGACAATTATTCAAGATTTCAGGTGTCACACATTAATAAACAAAGTACTTTGAACAAAATGAGAATATACTGTAATTCTGAAGTATAATCTATACAGTTCAGTGGAATTTTACCAAGGAAAAGTATTCATTATTGATCAGCTATGGGTTTTGTTAGCATGCTTTTGGAGCGATACTATTTTAGCAATTGTTCTTATCATAAAGCAGACATTTTGACTAGTGGTTTTATTTAGTACAGTATTATCTCAGTTCAATCTGAGAACTGAGTAGATACGGTAAAAATATTTCTTGGTTTTGTCAAATACAAAGGCAAAATAAACTTGCTGTCTTCAGCATTTCTTCATCATGTACTCGTCACTAAAGCAGCATACCTTTCCTGTTTGAGTGCATATTCCAGCATTTTGATTCTTCGCACCAGATCCTTCTTCAGATTTTCCTGTCCTTTCCTTTCACCTTGAAGAAAGGCGATCTGGGCCTGCAAAAGGAAGTGTTCAATTTAAAATCTACTTCCTCAAAATCATTCACCACAGCTCTTAAGTGTTTGTGTTTTCCCAAGTTATTTTAAATATTCACTTGTAGAGTTCAAAAGAAATTGGCTTACAATGCTTCATAAACATTAAATAATTAAAAAAACCACTGCATAGATAAACCTTCTAAACTGCATGCTCAGTACAGACCAAAAAAAAAAAAGAAAAAAGAAAGAAAAAGATAAGGAATAAAGCAATTTTGGTTTGTTTGACAGGGTTTATTTTCTCTCTTGGATAAACATTCAATAAAGGATAAGGAATGGATAAAATAAGCATATAAAAAGCCTTCAGCAGATAGAAGTATTTACCAACAATAAGCAAGAGAAGATGATAAAAGTATTTCTGCTCACTAACTGAAGTAGTGTATAATTAGGGTATAATTGTGTAGATAAATGTTAGATACATCATACTAGTAAAAAAACCCCTGATGTAAACCATGTTCAGCTAAAATAAGAACAAAAGAAAAATAAAACTCTGTTTGTAATATAGGGTTAAGTGTTAATTATACTACTTACTAAAACAGATTAAGGAAATACTGTAATTAAGAGAGGGAAAAAAATGAAAACAGGGAAAGGTATTTTGGTGAGGGATACAAGGAGAGAAATGGTACGTAAGTAAATAAAAGTCAAGCAGAAAATAGACAGCTAACGTCTATCAACTTCCAGCACAGAGTATTTAGTTGACTGTGAAAAATCCCTTTAAATAGAAAATTATGACAAATACAAGATACTAATTCCTAATCATAAAGGAAAAACTACCTGCTTTTGTACCTAATGCTCAAATCAAGTCCACTATAAGACGCAAGTTCTTGTGCTTGCTCAACTCATAAATACACTTTCAGGCAAAAATACCTACAGGCAGTCACCACTTCATGCCTCAGCCTCACCTGCCACTTCCAGTATCAGAAACTTTCTGCACCTCTACAGGTAAGTCTCCAAGTGTCTCATCTGTCTCTTGAGAAGCACAAACAGGATAAAAGGTCTAGATCATCAGCTGTTGAACATGAAGACCAATAAGCCTTTCATTTAAATAAATGCCCACAAAAGTCAGGGATTAAAAATGAGTAGGAATATCCTATCCTCACCTGTCACAACCTTGCAAGTAGTCCCCAGATATTTTAGTTAATGGAGATAGTTGCTTCCAAAGAATCTGACCGCAGATTTTTACTCCAAGGTGAGAAAAAACAGAGTCTGTAAATGTCATTTTCTCTCTACCAACTACAAAGGGAAAGCACACAACTAACTCGGTTGAATTTTGGTGACCAGGCAAGACGAACCTTACTCCAAAAGCCCATTTGTTGGTGGCCAGCAATAGCAGCTGCTCTAAATATCACGCCAGCTGACATAATTTCATTGCTCAAGTACAGCCAGTAAATAGCTTGACAGACACCTGAAGGATCCTTCACTGCCAGTCACCAAATAGACCAGCCAGTTTATGACAAGAGAAAAACACTGGCTGCTTTCCAACGAAGTCACTCTTCACCTTCAACAGGGGAAATACATTTGAATCCCAGAAAAAAAAAAAGTCAACTGAATCAACAGAAAGACCTCTCACTCTGGCATCAAGAACTACAACTGAATTCTAATGTCAATTTTATGCTCAGGTTTAAAGAAAGGCACAGGAGAAAGAAATGCTGGTGCTGGAGTCAGCATTTCCTGCCCTGAGGAATGTAACTGTGCAAGAAGCATCTCAACTCAACAAGGTCAGCATCCCTCCCAAGAGGAACATCTCAGGCACATGTAACTTAGTTTGCAGTAACTGTACAGACACACAGATTCTCTCTCCCTATCTCCAAGCAGGCCCAGCAGAACTAAATACGTGCTGTTCTAGTCAAACGTGAGAGAACATCAAAATGCACTTTTAAAAACAGAAGACCATGATGTAAATACCTATTTGGCTGGAATAAAGAAGATCATCCAGTGCCACCAGGACACAAGTTGAAGTGATCTATTATGTGACCGGCTGTCTGCAAGGAATTTCTAGCCAAGAATGAACGGACTGAACATGCTGGAATGAAGCATTTTTACCCGGAAGGTTGGCAAACGACCCAGCTCACGCACTGCTATACCACAAAGGTCAAACCAGCATTCCTGTCCTAACAGTTGAGGCTAAAGTCATCTTCCACTGATAGCAGCCTAAACAAAATTTAAAAATGCAACTTCTTAGTAGTTTTAACAGCTTCCTTTTGTAAGAGGGAGAGACGTAAATGGATATGATTAAGAAACATCATACGACACCTCCTTCATGTGGACATCTTTTGTTGTCAGTAATGATGTCTGCTCTTAATGATGTCTTAGAACTTTCCTTTTTCTTGGACTTGGAAGAAATCCTTATGTTTCTTACTTAAAATGCATGCAGCATAACAGTTGAATCCACAGCCCAAGAGCCATTTCTCCAGCCCTACATAAGCTTATTGCTAGGAACCTTCAAGGTTAATAAATATCTACTGTACAGATATATAGTTTTACTGGTACTTCAAGAAACTGAGAATAATTTTACTCTCTCCTTGGAGGCTGCATGGTTTCTAGCATACTTTGTTCACATATTTCTTCAGAGTAGCATCCTTATGTCTAATACTCACTATTTTTGAGAAATACTGGCTCTGAAAATGAGAATACTTACATTTGGTCATTTTCATAACATAAAGAAATATTCCCTCTCTTTTCCACAAGACGTTAGCAACCTTCATCCCTCATTTATACAAGCACTGAATAATTACAATTAAGTCAGCCTCGGGACAATAAACATCAGGTATATGTGTAAGATTAAATGTTATTTAAGAAATTCTTGACGATGTTCAGGTTTACTTATACTGAACGTAAGGACAGTATTAAAATAACTGAAATTTTATGCTCACAATAATACTCTAACAGTTCATATATCTTAAGCAGATTTCATTCTTTAAAATGGTTGGCAATTAACTGAAAATTTGCAAAGGAACTAAATGTTCACACCATAAACCAGAAACACATTGCAGATAAGTGTAAACTGAATAAACAAGTACAATGAGTTTAAATATCTGAAATTACTAATTATGACATGTAGCAGTATTTTCTCAGTCTCTAGAACAATACAGTGATAAGTGTAGGATCACTATTTCCAATTAAAATACATAGACAACAACTGTCTAAATGTCTGTGCAAACATTTAATGTGCGGGAGGTCTGGGTTGAAACATGATGAAAATTACAACTGAATTGCACAAATACCATTTTCTTATGTTTCACGCATAAATGACAGAATTTTACCAATAGACTGAGACTCCACAGGTGACTTCCCACAGCTGCAGCTTTATCCCAAGTCAAGCCTGAAACCTGAGCTACACCTGAGGGAGTAGAGGAGCAAAGGAGATTCCCTTCCACTTCAGTAATCTGCAACATTGTTCTACACTTGTGTTTTGGCCACTCTTAGGAAGGTTTGCCAAAAATTTCAAGAATTCACAAATATTCCAAACAGGTTCTGTGACAACTGACCTTCTACATAATAAGGTCAAAATGCATCAAGTTGTAAGGCAGTCTTTGCAAACCTCAAAATGGCCTACGGGGATCACGCAAAACCTCATATTGCTCCTTGCCTTATGGGTGGGGCACATCGTCCCATAAAGCACCCTGCCCCGCTGGCTCCACAGCAGAATCAAGGCAGGATCCGCCTCAAGTTTATTCCAGGCTAAGTGCTACAAGTTATGTATTCCAACTCAACTGTGAAATTAAAATCAAGAGAGAAAGAGAAAACAAAACAAAACAAACAGAAAACCAAAATCAAACCCAACAAAAATAGCCCCCACAAAACCAGAGAACACTGGAAAAAGACATGCCTGGAAGTCTATTTCAGCTGCAATTGTCAAGTCCAGTTATTTTTTTTCTGCTTTATCTCACTGAATTTTTTTGTATGACCAACTGCAACATAACCTAGAAGTGTCATACACATCCAGTCTAAGTTACAGCACTGTAGCTATCTTAAATATTCCACTTCTCTACTAAGAGATTTCAAAATTAACATTCATTCTTATATTAAGAATTTTTTCAGAGACAATGACACTACTGTTTTACAAAATTCCCCAAAAGACTCTAATGTCATATTACTGTGAAGTAGACAAAAAGGTGAGATAATGTTTCAGGTAGCACTGGGTTAGAAACAACTCCTTTCTAAATGTTGTTGACTTCCTAATACAGGCTTAGCAGCCATAACAACATAATTAAATAATGAAATCACCTCTTATCAAGTCCAGATTTTACTAATGTTTAAAAATTTACACTGAAATTTATACTTTCCCGAATCAGCAACCACAATGACAAGCATATTTAAAATTATTATATCTAGACACCTTTTTAGGCTGACACCGTGACACTACCAAAAGAGCAGGAGATTAAAAAAAGCTTCTCCTTAACAGGAAATTTTAAAAAATAAACATACTATGACTGCTAAACAATTGATGCAGGTTTAGTATTAGCATCTATAAGTTCCTGAATTTTACAGCTATTTCAAGTTAAAAGGCAATTTATTTTTTTAATTCCTAAGACTCAAAAATTATAAAAAACCTTTTTATTCTTCTCTAAAATATTTATAATAATATTTTAAAGTAAATCTCACTTCAAATTTATGGCCACCTGAAGGTCAACAGACATCATTTGACAAAGAGCTACCAAGACACACAATTCTCTATACAATGCTTCCATAATTCAACAACAAGATCTTCACAGGTTGAGAGAAAGGGAACAAAAGAGGGGGGGTAAAAATTGCAGGAAAAGTATTACAAAAAATATGCAAATAGCTAAAATAACTAAATACATTATAGAGTGAATCAATCTGGACCAGTTGTGCTAACCGGTCTACCAAGATCTGCCAGAAGGATTCTAGAGGCTGCCAGGGTACTCAGTATTTTAGATTATAGTTGGAGCACTGAAGTACTACATATTTAAGTATATTTGTAAATAAGTGTAGGCATGTAAAGGGAGTGAGAAGAAAAGAAAGAGAGGGTGGAAGGGAAATACCAATGGTCTAATACAACCAGGGAACAATTTTAAGAGGCACCAGACTTCACATCACTACACACACCTACTAGCACTCTGTGCCAAGAGAGGCTAGGAAGCTTTTGTAATTCCCGCAGCCATTTAAAGATAACACAAAACTGAAGTGGGGCCACAGGGTGAAACAACTGGCAGGCACTAAGGCATATTTACCCCACACAGAAGTACTGCATTCCATTTATCCCACACACTGCTCATGCTGGATGATAGCACCTCATGAGACCAATGCACAGCACAATCTGCTACTAGCACATTATTTTTGTTGGACTTCTCAGAGATGTCCTAAAACTAGTATCAGAGCTAAACCCAGAAAAATCATCCAAAAGAAACCAAAAATTTAGCTTACAGTAAAAAAATATGGTTGAAAATACCAGTTACTTACATTCTTTGTCTCTGTTTTCAAAGAGAAAACGTTGTTTGAAAAACAAATTCAGTAAGACTGAAAAACTCCTAATAAATAATCCAGAATTGATATACAATTTATTCCTGGCAACACCTTGATTACTAACGTAGGCATCTCAAGAACAGGAAGACTTGTCTTTCTGTACTTTGAAGTGTTTGACTACATAGATCTCTGTTCAGATAGCCAATCTTTCTTTTATCCTCTTTTCAGTGCTGCCTTTCACTCTTCTTGCAATTGTAAGCACCAAAATAGTTGCCAAGCAATATATATTCAGCTCATTTAATCATCCTTCATAAGCAAAAATTTTCTCTAAATCTCCAGCCGTTTCTGTGGTACGCGTACTTAAGTGGTGAACATTAACTTTTTTTTTTTGACCCAAGAGCATGTGCCACGTAGACTGATATAAGCATGAAAAGAGTGCAGCTTTTAAACGTGATGTAATTCTATAAGCAACTTTGCAATGGCATGTCACAAAATAATCACATATTATGAGCTGGAGTCTAAATTGCAAATGCCCAAATTCCTTTCCACTTGCTGTACAAGAATGGCAGAAATGCAGTGACAGCAGTCAGCACCAAGACTGATACACAGACTCATGGCCCACATTTACACAGACAATGGAAGTTCACAGGCCGAATGAATCACTCGGGGTATGGCAAGACAAGGGAGAAAAAATCTGGAGGAGATTTCTAGTTTGGCTTCAGTAACAGAAACAGGAGTGAACCAGACTTGATCACACAAGCATTTGCAGAAGCAATTGGCACACTTCTGTTCCTCACTCCTACATCCAGGATCAGCTACTCCTTGTATTCAAGCATGCATGACCACTCTGAACTGACTTGGGCATCAAGTGAAACAAATACAAAGATAAGTGATTTTGTTCTCACCTCCTGTTTACAAGTTTGGATATGAATATTGTGCATGCCATTTTTGCTCCGATGCTTTTGCAATCCTGCCCTATGTGACTGCGCTAAAGGGAAACATATTCCTGGCTGAGACCAGAAAAAATGCAGTCTTTCCACACTGCAATCTTTAATTTAACTTCTTTATCACTGGGTTATTCTCAAAAATACTCAATACTAGTAAGCATACAGCAAACTTTTTTCAAACAGGAAAAGAACATCTGGATGAGTTCATCTACAGGCCCACACAGAACAGGTCACTCAGATGAAATAAACCTTTGTTTTCACATGTCAGAGTATTTTTATTTCCAGTTTATTGTCTGGAAAGCTTGGATTCTGAGCACTCTGAAATGATTCAAAAGAACTCTTTCAAGTATCCAAGCATTTGTCAGCATTTCAAACTAAAACATAAGAATCCCTCATCTACTTCAAAGTCAGTTCTTGCCACTTTTTAACTAAGAAACTTAGAAATGAGGACTTGATAAGGTTTGTCAGCCTTGTGAAGCCAAATATACAAGTAGGTTACTGACCAATACTTATTTTCTCATAAAACTGTGTACTGATAGCAGGTTTAGCTAAGGCTTGGTATTTGTAAAGTCTTACTTCTTTTAGCATTAAATTAATATGAACCAAAAGTCTCAGGCAATTCATGTGATCTTCCTTGGGGAATTTTACACAGACTGTTCTAAAATTAGTAAATAAAGTTTCCGTGTCTACTGAAACATCAATAAAGGCTAAGTTATATTTGCAACGTGTTGTTCAAACAGTGCCAAGTTACAAGTTGCCCTGATGCAATAGAACTGCCATGAGCCAAGACCCTCAACAGAAAAAGAAGGGCTACATTTTGAGTAGGACAGAGATACCAATTTAACTAAAAACGTGCACTAACAAAGGCACATAGGATATTTCACCATATGCTAACTTGACACTGAAAACCAAAGTTTTACACCTAGAACATAGCAACCGATTCCATTTTTTGTCAATCCAACAATGTCCACAGCAATCACAAAAAACAGAACAATGCCGTTTTCTTTTTGCAAGTATAACTTCCCATGAAAATTGTTTGAAAGGTTTAAACACCACTTGGAGACAACATAACATTGCAAAACTCTCTCTGTTCCTACTACATCAATATTTACAGCAGCATTTTCCTAAATTATTTAGGCCTATTTAAGAAACACATTTTCATTACACTTAAACTAAATTACAGGTTTGACAGATATGAGAACTGAAATATCTGATGCTAGGAAATGGTCAGATCAATTATGCAATAAAAAAATAAAAATAAAACTATAAAAACCAGGTACACACCTGCAAAGAACATTGTCTCACCAGTTAGTACTTACATTCTACTTCTACAAACTTCTGAATTTCTGAAAATCACTGAACATTTACTCTCACCGGTCTTTCTGGCTTAAATAAAAGAAGCCATGACAGTATATCAATGATTATATTGGAATTAGCTGACAAACGTGTGTATAAGTAGAGAAGAATACAGTTTGCTTCACATGAATCTGGCAAATAGAAAGTTTGTGAAAGAGAGGATGTCTGGTAGTCACCAAGGCCCATTTAGCATCATTTTTCCCAAATAAACCTCAGTATTGTGAACACAGCTTATTTTCTTCTGCCTTTCTTTTGATTTATCTGACATATCTAAAACCATAAAGCTGCAATTATTGCTTTTCTGCAGGGGAGACATATGTAACATTAATCACTGGTGGTTCCTTTGTACTATCTGCCTTATGAGAAAAATATTTTATAGAACACTTTTACAGCACTTCCGCCAATTCATCTTTCACTGAGAACCTCAGAAATTTGACCCACACCATCATATTTGAAAATCTTATGCAGAACTTCTTCAAATTGTATTTATCTTCTATTTTATTGGTCAAACCGTATCTTTAGGACTTTTCCATTAACTTAATAACTGATTTCACCAACTCACTGCCCATTACTTTGTCTCTGAACAACATCTTCAGATTATCCAGCTATCTGAATGACTTCTAACCAGAAATTTAATCCAACAAGAGGGCCGTTATCTAAAAGCCAACAAACTGTAAATATCAACAATTTCTGAAACAAGTAACAAATGTCCTAAACCACACTATAAATAGCCACAGCCATCTGTCTGATTTGCCCCTTCTCCTCATTACTTTAACTTGTCTATCTCCAAGGACACAATCTTACCACGTAGCGTGCCTGGTTTCACCGCCCGCCTCTTGCAGCAGAAAAGCAGCAGCAAGGGGCAAGATTCCCACCCATGACCCGTCCCCCCCCGCCCCAGAGAGCTAACATTACTAAATCTGACTTCCATACCCGAACTCAAGTGCTTATCTATTACTTCCATCACATTCCTTCTATTACAGCTGTTTGCTATCATTTAACCACATTTTATCTCATTTCATTATCTCTTTCCCTATCATTTGGGTGGTGGTTTCTTGTTCTTTTGGCACTGTCTTACAAGGACTATTTTTAACAAAGCTGTAGAAACACAAGCACATTGTATCCACCCATTCTCTCTAATTTCCTTGCAAACCTTTTCAAAGGAAAGTTTACCCAGGAAAAATAATTTTCATGTAATGCTATCAGGTCCCACCACTCGTATGGAGTCTACTACTCTAAAGAAACAAGCTACTAGTCAGAGGAAATGAAAACTTCAGTAGTGACAACGACAAAAGCTAGAAAATTCCTTAGCAGGATGGGGGTTTGTCCATACACAGTTACAACCAGCAGAGCAGTTTGTTGCAATTTAGACCATTTGTGAAATGCAGGGAAATGCCAAAGCCTGCAAATCTGCACTTTTGCCAGAAAAATGTTTGTCAGAAGCAGAACTTTCCACAGCAACATATGCATTGCTTGCAAAGACAACATTTCTAGTCAAAACAAAAGCTACACACACGCACACACACCCCGCTTCCAAGCTCATCCAGCTTTGTTGCTTGCTGGGACGAGGACGTGCATCAGCAGCAGTCGGCTCTGCGGGGTCTCAGCCCTGGGGGCAGAGTCCCTATCGACCCCCCCCAGGGGTGACAGATGGCTAATTAAAAGGGAAATAACATCCACAACAGGCACTCCCAGCCCATCAAAAGACGTATGGTTAAGGCAAGACACCAATATGGGAGGCAGTTCAACCCCTGCTTGCCTCAAGCAAAGATATGGATTTCAGTGCCCTGCACATGCATTTGATCAAACCCTTTGCTATTTTCGGATGGGCTTGTCCAACACATAATGACAACTCTGAAATGTCTCTGTGTCAGTCCAGAAAAATGCAGAATGAAAAAAACCTGAAGTTTAAAACTTGCAGAACAGGAAACCCTGTCTTGTCAACTCTCCCAAGCAGCTGCTAGAAGAACCTAAGAGAAAGAAAATCACTAATTTCTGAAAAGATATGAAAATAGATTATAATGCCATAAAGCACTGCTTGTGAACACTTAAATGAGGATTAATAACGTTAGCATTTATCCTAGTTAATTGCTTCACAGGGCATCATGAAAGTCTATTCTTAAGATAATTTTTCAATCTGCAGATGTCAAAAGTACTGTAAACAGAAAACAAGCATTAAAGTTAACTATGTAATCAGCAGATAAGCATCTAGGGGAACCCCATATTAATCTGTTTTCATTCTTATTTGATATACACAGCTTACTAATGATGCTTGCATAGATATAAATACTGAAGTCCTCTTTTGCCTCGAATGAGGAAGATTATATAATAGAGGCAACAATAATTTCAAAAGGTTAAAAAAAAATAATTACAAAATCAGAATAAACATAAATATGTGCCGGGAAAGCAAAATATAGGCAGTGATAGGAAGAAAAACCTCGGAAAGGCAGTACTACACCAGTAACTAAGAACAGATTAAGCTGCCTGGCCTGCCAACTCACATATATTACAAGCTTGGGTGTGTGTCACCTGAACAAGCACCACAGAACACAACAGAAAGGTATTCTACCTGAATATCACATTTAGTTCCACACAGTTAATTAGAAGGATAAGAAAAAGAGAAAATAAAAGAAATCCAGAGAGGAAGAAAAGGAAGCCAGGAAATCACAGTGCGACTGACTTAAAAGGTGTTTTTTGGAGAGAGGGTATAGTGGAACTAACCAACAGCTACAGAGGAGAAGCCAAGCACAATAATACTGTGGCATAAATTATCCCAAGTATTTCAATATCATGGCAGGTAAGGAACAGGAGAAAAAAGAAGTCTACCTCTAAGAAACCAGATGAATTGCAGGAAAAAATTGTGGGATACTAAGACCACTATACTAAATAGGTCCTTTGCCCCACAGCCTCCTAAGAGTGGTTGGATAATCTAGCACTGGAATTTGCATTGGAGAGAAGTACAATGAGGAACACTGCATCTTTATCTCGAGAGAGCGAAACTGTCCGACCTCACATTTCCATTATTCTGTTAAACATTTCCAAATATATAGCCCAACAAAAGGCTTCAGAAAGAGCACAGACCAGGCCTTTAATTAACACTGCTCATGCTTCAGGTGTACAATTTCTAAAAGCCATCCTGCAGTTGCTGAACCCCTACCACAAACCTCTCACGTGGATCCATGAACATTCATCTGCAAATGGTCACAGCAGACGTTAATGCCTGATGTCTGTAGAGATAGCCAAGAATTTTGCACCTTCCTGAACATGACTCTGCAGCAGATAAATGCTGTTACAGCTCCTGGCAATGCCAGCCACAGCTAATTATAACTTTATTGAGATGTTTTGGCAAGAGTCAAAGGCATTCAAGTAAACAACTTGTGATGGGGTTATCTGCCACTGATAATACATGACTTCTGCAAATAGTCTAAATACTCTACTTGTTTCCTCCTGTCTCATCCATAATGCCAAGCTTTTGAGGGATACCTGGGGAAGGAGGAGGAATGTGTTGACATGATAAATATGCAAAGTGTTATTACTTTTAATGCACTAGCAAAATTTCTTAGGTCCTGTAAAACACATTTTTTTTCTCCAAAGCAATATTTTGTATCTGTATCAGCTATGAATATACATCAAAATATTTATGGGCCTCCAGTGGATATATGATACATGATGTTATTCCTATACATAGCTAAGCTAGTAACTTTCCACACAGTATTTACTGGATATAGTGAATAGAAATATGATTCAGTTACTAACCAATTTCTTATTGAATCACTGAAGTTAAAATAAAAATTACTCTCTCGTCCTCATGACCACTTCCTTTAAATTCCTACAAAGGAACTCTCATTAAAGAACATCACATCTGCCATTCTTCTCAGAGTGGTTCTTTGATGTTACTATAGAAAGTAAAATTAAAAAGATGAAAAAAAACCCCAACCCAATAACCAAAAAACAGAGAAGTGGTTTGCGTTGCTAAACAGACTCAAGACTCTCTTGACAAAGACTGTACTTTCAAGGAAAGCCATAGAAAAAAGAGATGGACAGGAAGAAACAGACAAAGAAAGGAGACCTAAAAAGGAAACCAGTAGTTTTCAGTCTCAAACATGGCCAAATGAAAATCAAACAGTGGGCTGCTAGCAACATGGCCAGCGCTAAGGTTTAACACAGGGATTTTCTTGTAAACAACACCAAAGAGGAACGAAGGTTGCATTATCGACTGTTATTGGAGTTAACGCAACGTGCCCATCACTGAAGTATCTGACAGCAATGGCTCTAGGCCAGCAGCTCACAAGTTCTTTAACCACAAGATCACTATCAGTCCTTTCATGCATTAATGAGCGTATCAACCCCATCACTTTTCAAACGAAAACACTACATAACGTGCCCCATAGAAGCGAAGGGGATCCAGCCGGTCGCACGGGCCTGGCCCCTGTGCGGGCGGGGCGGCACCGAGGGCCGGGGGCAACCGCGGCACAAGCGGCGGAGCAGCGGCACAACAGGGGCGCGCGGCTCGCCGGGGGCATATTTTAACAGGAGTTATGAAACTGAGGACAAGTTGGGGCGGGCGACCCCGAGAGGCACCCGGAAAACCCCGGGGAGGCGGCGAGAGCGGCACAGCGCGCAGGAGCCGCTCCGGGCCCGCTCCCCGCCGGGCCGCCCGCCCGGTCCCCCCCCTTCCCGGCCGCGGCGGGGGGCGGCCGCCCTCGGGGGCAGCGGAACGGCCCGGGCAGCCGCTCCCTTTCGGGAAAGGGGACCAGCTGTGGCAGCGCCCAGGGCGGCCGCTCCCCTCCGGCTGCGTAGGGCCGGGGGATACGGAGGGGGAGCGGCCGCCGGGGACGTAGGGGGGGTAGAAGGTCGCGGGTGTTACCTGCAGCTCCGCCCGCTCCGCCTCCCACTCGGCGCGCTCCGCCTCGAAGCGGCCCCACTCGTGCTGCAGGAAATGCAGGATGCCCGGTACGCTGTACTGAGCCCGGGACGCCGAGAGCGGCGCGGCGGCTCCGGAGGCTGAGACCCCCCCTCCTC
>VZTJ01005117.1:1213417-1289211 GCA_013397795.1 Orthonyx spaldingii | reverse complement strand
GTTGTTGTTGTTGTTGTTGCTGAAGAAGACGCCGGGCCCCGCTTGCTCGTCCATGGCCGGGCCGGGTCCGCTTGGCTCGCCGCCGCCGCTCCCGCCGCGTCCCGGCAGCAGCAGCAGCAGCAGCAGCAACAACCTGGGCGCGTCCCGCCCGCCGTCACCGCCTGACAGCCGCCCCCGCCCGCCGCTACGGNNNCGCTACGGCGGCCCGGCGGGGACAGCGCCGGGCAGCGATTCGCCCCGCCGCCTCGCGCAGCGTCCTGGGAAATGTAGTTCCGCCGGACGGCGGGGAGGATTCCCCCATCGCCACCTTCTCCCCGCGCCTCCCGAAATTCCAGGGATGGCGTTCCGGCGGCTGAGCCTCAGTCCCGGGATGTGGGGTCCAGTCGGCTGGGCGGGGGCGAGGGAGGGCAGGGGCAGTCCCGTGCTGCAGCAGGAGCACCGGTTAATAGTCACCTCCACCTCTGAGCGGGGTTTGAACAGCTTGGGCTCCCCCGCAGCGCACCCGAGGGACACGGGAAGGGCAGGTGTCCCGCAGCAGTTCCACATGGCTCCGGTCGGGTCTGCTTCGTCCCTGCTCTGAGCAGCGCTCGGCCTCACACTGCCAGAAGCTCTAAACCCTGCCCAAGGCTACAAGGCTTTCTTGAACATCGTTTGCAACGCTGGGAAGGAGAGCGACACACCATTGTTCAGGAATTGCCACGCTGCCTGTTCTCCGAGGAAAGGGCAAACAGGATCCTGTGGGACTGAGGGCACAAGCTGTGGGCAGCACGGCCCTCTCCCCATGACACCAAGGGACGAAGCCGGGCTCTCTCCACGCCATGTGCACACCGGCAGCAGAGCCTTGTTGAGGGCAGACGAACGCGCCGCTCCATCGGGCCGTGCCGAGGGCCAGCACTGTGGGAAGGATGGTGTGTGTGGAAGGATGGTGTGTGTGGAAGGTGGTGTGTGCCACTAAAGCGGCTGCCGTGGGCTGCCCGCGGGCGCTGGGCACGGGCCCCGCTGGTGCCATTCCTGCCCTTGGCCGTGCCCCGGGAGCAGCAGGAGAGCCCCGCTGCTTTCTCAAGCAGCGTTTCCTGTTTCCCTGTGGCTGTTCCAAAACCACAGCCGCCTGCTTCGTAACCCTGCCCGCGGAGTTAGAGCTGTGGCTGGTGGACGGTCTCTCTGGAAAAGACCGCTAAGGAGGCTTACAGAGAGCATCAGCGAGCAGCGAGGAGTAGGAGCGAAAACACGGAACGGGGAGAGTGATCTGGGGGAGCTCAGCAAGGAACCAGTGTAGAACAAGGCTCACCCAGAAAGGAAGGAAACAGCAGAGAGAGAGATGAAAGATGTGAAGGGGAAACGGAGCAGTTTCATTAAAAAGCACATTTAAAAGGCCATTGACAAAGAAAAAGATGAAAAGGACAGTGACAAACAACAAGAAGCACTACGGCCATTTCAAGTTACTTCAGTTTTTTTAATCAAATGGAATTTGATGCCAAAATATTGTGTAAAACCACATGATTATACCTTCAGTATCAGGAGCAAGCAGAGAAGCAAACGAGGACTAAACTGGGGAAGGATGTATACAAACGAGAGTTGTGCATGTTGTAGACAGCCACACAAAATACAAAGAAAAACCTCTCCCTTCTCTATCCCTCTACATCTATCTAGTGCCATTTTCTCTTCTGCTAACTTTTTTCTATTGTTCTACTGACTTGTTAGTTATGCTTGATTGCTACACTTCCCTCCCCCCTCCCCTTCTCTGAGTTTTCAGACATCTTGTTAACTAGAGTCTAACCAAAACTTGAAAGTGCTGAGATAAAACTTAAGGTAAACAAAACCTGATTATAGACAAAATCTTTCCAAGAAGTCATTAATTCTTAGACTACCTGGTGGAGGGGAGGCAATCTAAAACAGGTTATAAACTTGTTTTCTGTTTTACTTGCAAAATGTTTGTGTTGAATTTTGAACTGGAAGAGTTTCCTTAATACTTTCAAATGTTAAACTGGTTCAGAACTTCTAAGCAACATAGATTGGTGATGCTGGAAAGACTTATTAGAAGGGGATATATTTCAATCAATTTAATTCCCACTACTCATACTAAGATGAAAAAAATAGTGAAGTTACTTTCCTTCTCATGTACAGCACATTGTTTTTACTTCTGCATTTATCTTTACTCCTGTAGAACAATGGAACAAGACTTGATTAACATCTTTATGAAATAAAAATTGAGATTAGAACATGCACCACTTGCTGTGTCCTCACTTTAGTACTAAACATTCACTGTGAAATAAAAGCATTTCTGATTTTATGTTAAATATTTTGCACACAGCAACCACCATAGGGCAAAAGAGCATTGTCTTGACCATTTTGCATAGGTACTCAACGGGATATTAGATAAGGTCTTACTGGAAAATAGAAAGCCTAGAGGCAAGTATCTATGCAAAAATAGTGATCTACAAATATTTTAAGCAAATATTAGTCATATTCAATTCTATTTACTATCCCTTTGTTATATTTGAAGTTGAAGCATCTGAAACACGCAGTTTTTACAGAGTATACAGAGAAATAGCAGAGATGAAACTCAGCAGGCCTGGTCGAGACCTCTAGTTATGGGACTTCTCTCTATAAAGCAAAACATATAGAAAGATCCCTATAAAAGCCCATAAATTCAATAGCTGTGTCAAAAAATTCATGAAAGTCAGTCTTGTATACACAAGAAAATACATGGTTCCACACTTGTGCCGATGGGAAGGGTGAGGCCTGGCAGCAGACACTAAGAGTCCCTGGCTGTGTGTGCAAGGTTAGCACAGCACTTGAGCTCTAAGCTCCAAAATCTGCACATCAGACTCCCTCAGATGTGAGGGGAGCCACATGCTTTTCAAAAAACCTGGTAGGGAAAGGAAAAACTGGAGGAGCCTGGCTCTCATTTGTGTTCTGCCCCGAGTAAGTACAGTGCAAAGTGCTCTAGTACCTCTGCTTGCAAACTTGATCAAGGACTACAGGTATGATGTATCCAGGGACTAAAATCTACCAGGAAGGTTAAATACCTATGAGTCTGGACAAAGGATAGAGCACTGACTCATCCCATATTCAACCAGCTGCTGGCAGAACAGGAAGACTGCAAACACAGAGCACCTTACAAGAGCCAAAATCTACACCTACAAAAATGCAGATAGGCAGTTCTCTTTATAAACTCAGTTTCCAGTGCATTCTTTAAAATTTATCTTAGAAGAGATAGGGGATTAGATTCTTTGCATCCTTTATTCGTTTTCAAGCATGGAGACGGATTTGAAAGAGATATACACCACATAAATACGGACAGCATTAAGACAGCATGCTTGATCAGTCACCTTAAGAAAGGCTGAAAATTTTCATTTCTTTTGTTGTGGGGTTTTGGGAGTTTTTTCATGCAAGCTGAAATGATCTACAAAGTCTGACAATCCTCTTCCCTACTTTTTTTTAAAAGGAAAAAATTCATATTTCTACACTTAAAATTCCCCATGGTACAGGGTAAGTACTTCATAACAGTTTTTCCTCTTCTCTCCATTCCCACTGTGTTAGTGTGTTGACACAACGGCAGGATAACAATCACCAGATTTCAAAAACCACTGGAGGGTTTGAGACAGCTTTTAAAAATAAATAAACTATTTAGAGAATATTTTTTTGGTGGATAATTTATAACAGAAATTCATAAATATGATCACAATTTCCTAAAAATCTATACAAATACAGGCACACCACTTCCCTTGTAATGCATGGATTTCAAGTAATTACACAAAGCTCCATTAGACAGCCTTTCACATACAAATTACACAAAATTAGACATGTATGCAGGGATAATGTAATGCTTCTGACTACTTAATGGTCCAAAAATAATAAAAGTAATTCAAAAAAAGCTAGTTTTCAGTTTAATTGTCGGGGTGGAATGTACTGTGGGTGGTGGTTGCCTAGCAGCTGCTTTTGCTTTGCTGGCCTGACTTGCTCGGACTGCTGTTTCTAGACGTGTTTTCAATTCAGGAGCAGCTCCCATTACTGTCTTGAAAGCATGTGGGTAAAGTGGACCAATGTGCATTAAATTCTGAAGTGCAAACTCATGAAGATCCTTAGATGCTGTAGATGCAGAAGCAAAGGCGTTTTCATTCAGTAAATAGGAGATCAGAGTGGGAACGAGAAGGGCAAGCAACTGTACTCCTAAAAATGAAAGAAAAAAAATGTAATTACCATATCAGAGAATGAAACAAAAAAAAAAATAATTATCAGTTACTAGACTGATAAGGGTAATATTGTTTTCAGAACTGCCATTAAAAACCGTAATCAACAAATTATCAAATTAAAACAACTGAAATGTAGATGGCTTCCTGTGCTTAGATCACTCAAATCTTTCTTACTAGGACTGGGTTTCAGATTTCTATTATTGTTCATTACAGTTATGTTGATCATGATGCTTATTTTGAGATGCTTTTGCACCGTCTGATTGCAGATCATTGAGAAAAGATTGTAAGATGTAGAGTGCCTACCATATTAAAGGATTTCAAAACACTTTTCAGGCCGACAGAAATGTTATTCAATTGAATCTGAGTATCAGCCTCCCCAGCAAGCATAAGTGAACTGATATTAGTATGCACATGTTCACAAAAAAGTCAGGGACAGTTATCTGCTCTTATTTATATTGGTCTAGCAGACCCTAATCCAAAAACTAGCATGGCAGCTGTACTTCAGCTAGCATGACCTCATAAGGCTATAGCCCAAAATGGCAAAGGGATCAAAAGGGTTGACCTTGAGAACAAAAAAGCTGAACGTAAGCAACAGGGCAAATTTGTGTATCTAGAAAGGAACTACACCTTCGAAATGTGCAACCCGTTAATTGTACATTTTAAACTCAAAGAACTTAAAAATTAATGGTAACTCATTTATCTAAATTTTTTAATATTACCATTATTTTCCCTTGAAGGTTTTGACTAATTCATACTCATTGGGTGATTGTCTCCAGCCAACAAAAAAAATCAGATGTTCTGTTTCCTCATTTGTTTCAGTTACTCTCTCATTTTCATTTCACATGTGTTTCAAACAACTGTGCCAGAAGCAGAATGAGGCTCAAGAAATTTTGTATTTTATCAACAAAGAGAAACTCCAACAAAGAGTATGTTAGGGGGGGAAAAACCCACAAAAACCAACCAAGAAAACCTCAAAAAAACTCCACAAAACCAACAGTAGTATTTTTACAAGGAACTTTTTCAGCATTTGAAGTCAAATGTCTGCACAGTAAGTCTTCAGAATGCACATCGTTTCAATTGGAGAATAACTAACTTAAAGATAAACTATAAGTAATGTATTCTATCTAGTGAATCTTGCTTCATCTACAATCAAGATACTCTGAGCAGTACAGCTCAATTTCCTGGGGTCTTTAGATAAAACTTGATGAGCTGGTAGAAGCAACCTGATAAAAGTCTACTAAAATAATAAAAGTTAACAATGAGAAAAAGCAAATTTAAACAGCGTGAATTATAAATTTCCAAACAGAATAAAATATCACTCATTACTGCAGTTCATGTTTAGATTTTTTTTTCCTGTAATCACCAGAAATACAAAGACTACAGCATATCATGCTGTATATGCTATGCAAGTTCATACATAAAGTTCTAGCACTGGAATTACAAAAGCATGTTGCACACATGGTCCGTTTGCAACTATGCCATCAAGTTCCTAACTGCAAGATTACTATTTCAGCATTACTCATTTCCCCAGAAAACCTAAATACTTACTATTCTGCTCCTCACCAAGGGCAACCAATGTTTCAAGGACTTTAATTCCCTCCTGGACTGCTAAAAGCTCCAGATTGTTGTTCGGGCGGCTCCTTTCCACAGCTTTCAACTTCTCAACCATGATAGGGGCCAATGAATGAATATATGGAGTTGACAGGGCACGATTGGTGTGTTGGAACACAGAAAGCAGAAGCTGGTAACACTTGGCTTGAACCTAATCAAATCAAGATAAATACATTGTCTTCAAAGTCATTTGTTAACTCAGGGAATGCTAATAAACCCTGTTATCTCTGATTAAAAAACAAAAAAAAAGAAGAAGGAAACACACTGTAAGAGGAAAGCAGCAACACAGCCCGTCTAATAAAATAGTATCAGCCCAGTGTTCAATTACAGTACGGCCAATTACAGAGAACATGCAGGTACTAAGCAGCAGTAACAATGTAAACTCAGAGAAAATAAAGGCATACTCAATGTCATACAAGTCAGTCACACTAGTTCACAGTGAACTACCTCTTTAAGTCTCAGAACTACCAGCTCGAACAGTAGATTAATCTTCAAAATCGTGATATGCTATTACAATCCCAGGAGGGCAACACAGTGCGGAAAAATGACTTGGAACAAAGTGATCTTATTGTTCTAACACGAGCCAAGGCTGTAGCCAAAAGTGTCAGGCCTGTCCATCCTTGCTTCTCACTCTCTACCTTGTGCTGGTAGTAGCATAGGAGTATATGTGTAGCCATACCGTGAGCTGATCACAGAATGTTCTCCTTGTCTTCCTTCTATTTTATTTTTTACCCTCCTCCCTCTCTGTGGAAAGCAGAGATTATTAAAGCCAAGGCTTGGGAAAATGGCTCACTGATGAACTTGTTCAGATGAATTTTTGAATGCATTTTTTTAGGCATACAAAGATATTCCTCCAAAATCTCACACAAATAATCCAGAATTTTTTAAAGGGTGAAGCCTCACAACAAATATGAGGATAAAACGTTGCATATGTTTTCTAACTGCACTCAAGTCCAAACAGGATGAGTTATTGAGCACATGCTGAACAGAAATGTTCTAGAGGAAGTACTACTGAACAAAATGATCTGTGAGGAGATCCAGGGATTACTGGAAACATAGATGTATAAATAAACATATTGAATAAAAATCATAGATCGTAAAAACTAAAGGTAAGAAAACATGTTATGCAGTTCATGTTACTGTTAATTCAATAGTATACAGCTGCAGGTTTTCTATACAATTCAATTTTTAAGGTCTGAAGTATAATACTTTCCATATCATTTGTATGCTTCATAACAGAGCTCCACAGATGAACATTATTCCTTAATGCCTTACTCATCATCATCTTTGACCTTTTCAACAAATTTTACCTCTATCTTTCCATACCATTACAAAGAATTCTCTTCCCTTTCTGTCTTTCTTTAATCTTCATTCCTTATTAGCTGTTAAAGATGATTAGATTAGCCTTTGAAATAAGGAGTAAAAGTCTCTTTTCTTAAATGCAGCCATATTTTAAATGAGTTTTATCACTGCATCTGACAGCAGAATTTCATCAAGCTTTTTTCCTTTGATCTGCGTAATATAAAACTTTGGACTATTGTGCATTCACAGAAGTCTACAAAAGTTTCTGTCAGGTAAAATCAGGGCTTCTTCAAAGCATACAGGGCACACTCTCATGTAAAACTTGCCTAATAGCGTTGAAACACTTGGGTGTCTCAACTGAGTTATGTTGTTGGAACAAAAAGGAATTGAGCTCATCAGACTTCTGGTTATTACTATACATGATATTTAACCTTTTCATGAGGTAATAGTTTCAAAAATGCTCCTGTATTTCTTTTAAGGCATCAGTAGTTCTTTGGAAAGAGTTTTCTCGTTAATCAGTTCAATGCATTTAGTACAATCACTTTGTTACTACAAACGGGTGTCTTGTTACTGAAGGCCACAATGAGTATTACGTTTAAAAAGTTAGAATGAACACACAAGTATTACAGAGTATATGCTCTGCACATCAGTGAGAAGGGAGTGGACACCATCTGGCTGCTGTCCAAGCTTGCTCTGTGCATTACAAAAATAGTGGTAAGTTCCAGCTGACGGGCAGCTTTCCAGCAGGGTAGTGGGCGATGATGTACTTCCCTCTCACTGCTCATGTGTTTATACACAGCTGAGAGAGAGCATGACATCAAAGGTTCGCTTAACACAACTGACATTCCCATTCACACAATAAAACTCTATGTAGCTTTCCATCCAGAGTCAGGCTTCAGAATCAACTGAATTTTATGTTCATGCTGGAAAACACCTGCTCTGCTATGGAGAATTGTCAGTCTAAACAGGATTTTAAATGCCTCAATGTAACCCTAAACACATCTGCGTTTTTTGCATGTTTTTCTTCTCAGGAATCTCTGCAGTGCTTGCTTGTGGAAACATACATTTTTCTCCTTGTCTCCCACCTGCAGATTTGTATACCCACTCAAACTGATACACACCTGGCTGGAAAAGTTAAGCTTAACTAAATCCATACAGTGCATTAGCCTGCTTGAACCAAGTCAGTCTACAACTTTTTAACTTTCCTCTTTAATGAGAAAATAGTTCAGAAGGTATTTCACAAAGACAAGCCAAGGGGCAGAAGTGAAATCATGAGACAAATGAATCATGATCTGTAGATGTCCTGATGGTGAACACAAAATTGCATTTTTGCTCACAAACTGAGTTTTGAATGAACATGCAAAATAAGCACAGGTTTTGCACAAATATAAAATTGATCAGAAATGTGAGCTGTAATTTTATCTACGGAAAAGATGGTTTTCTTTGTATTATAAAAGATCAACACTAATGGAGAAATCTCACCACTCTGTGGTCACCTTTTCATCTGATAAAACTTCATATACCAAAGACTGGTTTTGCCTTTTAAAAAGCTGAAGTTAAGAACTTGGCACAAGGCCATGAACACACTTTATCTAGAAGCACTTAGTTTACGTTATTTTGCTCATGAGTTTCACTAATGCACTGTTGAAAATTCTGGTTATTTTGACAGCACTATCTGTCCCTGAAGCAAAGGCATCACAAATCATTCAGGAAATGTGTTAAATACATCAAAATTAGTTTTTGCTGGCTATATATCATTCACATTTCTATAGCATGATCTTACCCAAGGATCAAAAGAATTCAATGCACTTCTAAATCTGTTCATACATCCATTTTGTAAAGACTGCACTCCAATGATTTCAGTGCTCGCTGACCAGAGGAAGAGAGTAATGGCTGTAAGTATGCTTACTTCATCAAGAATAGGTTTAGAGGCTTCTGAAAAACAAAACCAAATATGTTGTTAGCTGATTCCCAGAAGGCTTTAGCATTTATTTAGTAAAAGCCAGTGAACACAGATAAACACACAAAGAGGAAATATATGTACTTGAAATTATTTGCAACTGCACATGCATTTACTTATTATAATTTCATTATTGACTGTGACTGACAAAAATCTGAGCAACTCTATTCTAACAGTTGTTTTAATAAAATAAGTCAATCTTTCTGAAACTTAAGTATCAAGGAAAGCTTCTCAGACCAAGTCATACTTTTTGTTTTCAGTGTTTAAACAAGACAGAAAAAAATACATTTTTAGATCCTTTCCCTATTAAAGATCTAATTCACTTTTAAAAATTACTATCTCCAGCTGATACAGCAGAGTAAAAAATAGATATCCAGCACAGCAACAACTTTTACTTAACACGAGGTTTCATAAAACAGACTAGTTGATCTGACAGCCAGCTGTCACCAATAGGAACAGTCCTACTTTAACCTTTCCTGCTTTTCAAATGGTCTGTATTTGCCATTGTCATAAATTTTTTTCCTTGTATAAGCTGTCTTCACAGATCTCATTCATGAATTCACAACAGGAACAAAAATTCGTATAT
Source organism: Orthonyx spaldingii (assembly GCA_013397795.1). Taxonomy (NCBI): domain Eukaryota; kingdom Metazoa; phylum Chordata; class Aves; order Passeriformes; family Orthonychidae; genus Orthonyx; species Orthonyx spaldingii. The sequence continues at coordinate 1,279,556 of VZTJ01005117.1, read as the reverse complement.
TTATATATAAACTATTATAATATATACAAAAAGCACTGTTCTGCTGGTCTGGTTGGCCACATTGGTTCTGCTCTCCCCTAAGAGGCACAAAGAAACAGCATATATAAAGACAGCAAAAAAGAAAAACAGCATGACTGCACTTTACAAACGTCAGCCAGTCACTCAATTGGCTCAGCCATAATGTGAAACCTCACTTCAAAAAACTACTCCAAGCATTTTAAGTGACAATTTTTCTTACATTATTTAAATTATTTTAAAGTTACATTTTTTAAATTTTATTGAATGATGAGGTTTGAAATTGAATGCAGTGGACCTTGCTTAGATTTTTGTGTGTGTGATTTATCACACTTCACAGAATATTGGAAAGGAAAACATACACTCTTGCAAGGAACCAAGAAAAATTTCTGAAGCCTGCAAAAAAGCCTACAGCCAGTGATGTTTCTGGAAAGAGGGCCTGTGAAATCTCTACAGTAAGTAAAGACTGGAAAACAAGAGCTGATGTGACAAATCAAATTAGAAGTTTGGCTTGGTTAACACAAACCTAGCGATCCTCCCCCTTGGGACATTTCAGAATCATTTGCAATTACCTACCCATTCCCCATCTCTCACATGAGTAACTCCATTCAAGCCTCTCTTCACTCTCTACAGATGGCTCCTTGGCAATGTAATGGGATGTTTTTCTCGCTGGCTATGCAAATGACCAATCTTTGTGTCTCTCTTTTGCTAACTATGCAGCTAAGATCATACATTTTTTTTCACTTTTTGAAGGGCAAGGCAAAGCACTTATGTGAACCATAAGAGGTGGTCTGCAGTTCTCTGAAGAGACACAGTAACCATTGTGCTGATGAGTAACAGGGATTTTTTGGCAACGGGGAGGATTTCTTTCTTGCCACAGAAACCTTTCAACAGTACTGTGAGTATCCTGCTCCACACTTGCCACAATTATCTGTGGCTGTCTTCCCACTCATTCACTTTAACACTGACTGTCATTAAGACTAAATTACTTGTGCCAGCATAAAACCTGAGAAGCAGGGGCTGCCAGATGCATTATAAAAGGGAAAACTTCTAACTGGAGGTTATGATCAACACTGCCAAACACAACAGAGCAAACAAGGACAAATCTGAGGTGGGAACTCCTGAAATGTACCTACTTTATTAAAGCCAATGTTGTGCTTTTCTTCAATAAAATCTATTAAGCAACTGAGGAATTTTGCTCATTCAGGTCTTACATTAAGTTATAAGCAGATACCATATTTACCTTTTCATTACAGCAAAATCCATTTTTAGTGAATTTTAACTCTCCTGCACTGGGAAACCACTTACCAGGCTGAGAGTCTTCCAAGATAGATGCCAGAGTGCTGCGGATAAGACCTGTCCATTGTTTCTGAGTTTCATCAGTCTTGACTGTTGGAAGGGTAACAATAGTTTTTATCCCTTGAAGAGCTGCAGTAACTGGAGGTGGCACCTGATTATCTGCTGACTTTACTGCTGTTTCTTTCAATACTCTTGTTATCAGAAATAGGATAGTGGGTAAGATTGTCATACACCCTAAAAAAAAAAAAAAAAAAGATAAAATAGGATTTCTAAAGTGTGGTAAATAACCTATTTGTCTTTCCCAATATGGATGCATATGGTTGGAGACAAAGGAGACGAGATAAACTGCAATTCAGGTAGCAAGTGATATGTGTCCTTCAACATTTTATCAGCAAATTCATTCATCAGTACTACTGAAGTGTATCATAACACAAGTCATACAAGCCAACAATTGAAACACTGCTGTCAATTCAGGAATGATGATTTAGCTACTAAAGCTTTGTCCTACATGGCATGTGATACATGGTATGTCATCCAGATTGCTAAGTATCTCAAAACAGGATCTGCATATCACTAGGGTCCTATAAACAACAAAAATAAGAGGTTTGGAAACAGGTATCCAAACTAAGTTATTGTACTTTCCAAGTAAGGTGGTGTGTGGTACAAGCCCCAGAAGCAAAGTAAGGAAGCTGAGTGTCTCAAATCCTGAACAAAGGCTGTAGGAGTTTCAATAACACATGTAGACTTTAAGCCCCTACAGGACTGAAAGAAGAGTGCTGTTGGGTTTAGTCATGCAAAATCCGTCTATAGATCACTTCAGACAGTCATGCCTCTTTCCTTATCTCTTCTACCCTTCGTTTTCCCACATCTGTGAATACATAACTCCTGCCATTTTCCTACTTCTGGGAATGCTGTGAGGATAAATACATTAAGTAGAACAATTATGACAGGAAGGGGTTGCTGGAGGGTCATCTAGTTCAACCCCTTTTTTAAAGCAGCAGTTCTTCAAGATCAGATTGCCCAGGATCTTGTCTGCAAGATGCTCGTATTTTAAAGGAAGAAGAAATAATTTAAAAAAAAAATCACAGGAAGTGAGGAGTTCTTTTTGTTCAGTTTCCCTTATATCGAAAGGCTCGATTAACACAAATGTTTCTGTATGTGCTGTCCCTGCCTCCCTACAGCTATGAGCTGGCTACATCTTCTGTATGAGGGGAAAAAAAGAAATCTCTAGCAGACTAATCTCTGTAAACTAAAAGCAGTTTCTGAGTTACTTTCAGTGGCTACTTGCCAAATACTGGGAGTAACACCCTCACTGCAGACAACACAGAATACTGTTACTCTTTTCGCCTACCCTCTTTCTAATCAACTTCTCCACGAAAAAAAATTGAAAATTACAAAAGAAACTCAGGACTCAAATAAAAACAGGGCATGACTCCAACTCGAAATCTGTTGTTCCTTAAAGAAGTGCAAGACACAAATTCACAAATTTCTATTTGAAGACAGGCCATATTGTCTTTCGAGCATAACTTTGTCCAAATATGTTACTTACAGTGCACCTCATTAGGGGACCAACTTCTAAAATGTCTTATCTATATGAATGGGTGAAACTTCCCAAAGATTGTTGAGACAACAGGTCTGCAATTTGCTCTCCAAAAAGCAAAAGTCAAAGAGCACAGCTTCCCATGTAATTGTGTCCTTTACCCCTGAACTTCACTCAGTGCAATTACCCCAGCTTACACACATCCTTTGTGACAATCTTCCTGGGCAGAAGAAAGCTCCATTTAGTTTATAATCACATTTGGAATGACTGACAGCCAACAACTGCAAACCCAAGTGTACCACAGATGAAGTGTGCTGTTTTTTCCTCAGTAGGATTGTCTTTTCATACAGCTGCTGCTGCTTTTCATGAGCTTTTCAGGAATTTAATTATATTCAAAATATCTGTGTTCTTTTACAATATGATTAAAATTGCCCAGAAGGTTTCAAAAGCATGAAAAAAAGGGAAAAAACCCAACAATAAAATCAGATGGGTACAGAGCTAATTTCCTCAGCAAATTTGCAGCGCACATGCAAAGTTAAAACCAAATTTCCTTTATGTTGCTCACTGGAAAAGCCTGAATTCTTATTTAGGTAATCACCTAAATATACTTATCAGTAGATGGCTCTTAAAGCATCCATAGCAATATATTTACAGTTTGGTTTTAGCATCATATCCCCACTGTGTTACCACTCACACATATTTTGTTACAATGCCTTACCTGCTGGAGAACACAGGGAAGGCAGGTCAGACAGAATATTAACAGTGGCAGCCACAAGACGAGCACTTTCCTCAGAGAGGTGGGATTTGGCGGCAATGTGACTTGGAGAATCCGACACTTTTGAACTCAGATGGGGCATGTGTCGTACTAGGATGAACATGAGCAATTCCATGGCTGCAAAGACTAGAGATTTTCCAGGCACAAGACCACCACTCTCACCTCCCTCTCCTAAAGCAAGAGGATTTTCTTTTTCCTCATTATCATCTTCATCTGAAAAAGGAAAAGAAATGTCTGAGGAGACAGTTAAGATCCCATACCAAAGATTACATGACACACTCTTCACAAAGAAGATAAAAATCAAGAAGAAAAAGTTGTTTTACAGTAAGATAAGACAAACATGGCTCATGTCAAACTAAATGTTTTAGTTAGAATGACTTAACAGGGTTTAAAATGCCTTAGAAGTATTGTGATTGCAACAATACTTACTAAAAATCCATCCAGAACTAGAAAACAAAAGTAGTCTTGCACAAAACAAAACAACAGTTAATTATTTTGCTTCTTTTAAAACTGATTATAAAATTAACAGCAATGAATGCCAAATAAACAACCAGGATATTTTTTTTTTATTTCATAGCTATTAATTAAATGTTCCACCCTGACAAAATCTTATTTTAGCCTAAATTGATTATGAAATAAGAGAACAGAAAAGCACTGTAGGATTCTATGTCTAAGTTCATGATTTGAGTGTATTCAATTCAAAAAGTCTCTCTTTTGATGGCAGCTTGGCCAGCTGCAGTCTTTCCTTCTCCCAATAAACAGCAACAGAGATTCAGTAAGTCAAAGCTGGCCTGAACTACCCCTATAGAGCTCCTATGAATTTAAATGATTGCTACTGTTATCACATTCATCAATCTGAAAAATGCAGCTTACTGGGCTGACAGTAAACAATTCCATTAATTCATATGAAGGAACAGAGCCTGCATTTTCAGTTGTGCTGGTTCCTCAAGTTCCAGCAAAATCTTCTCCCTGTTTTTATGTGGAGAACGGGCAAAAGCTATCAGTTGGGCGTGTTTTTATCAACAGTACATTGTGCCAGATTAAGACAGTAATTTTCCTTAGTAAGAGAATATTCTTTGGGTTTTACTTCACTTCTTTCAAGTAACAGAAAATATGGCAGACCTCCCCAACTTAACCAGGTATCAATGAACTATTTGCCAGGATGCCACCTGGAAACTCATTTACCTAGCAAAGATGAAAACAGTACATCTAATGTGGGATTTTTAAAGAAATGGTAAAGCAATGATTGAACAGGGAGAGTCTCTCTTAAAAGGAAGAGGTCACTAAAAGTACCTCAGAAAGTAGCTTTCAGACTGCTGCTGGTTTCAGACTGCTGGTCAAGTTTTGAGTATCTCCAAGCATGGAGATGCCAAATCCCTGGGCACCTCACCTGTTCTACTGCTTCACCACTCCCATGGTGACTAATTTTTTTCCTTGTATCCCATCTGGATTGCCACTGCTGCAATTTGTGCCCATTGTCTCTTGTCCTTCCACCACTTGCCTTTCAGAAGACTCTGGATTGGCCTTGTCTTTAAATCTCCTTTAAGAAGGGGGATTGTTGTTCTAGCCCATGTTAACCCTCTCTTCTGCAGCCTAAACAAGTTGAGCTCTCTCAGCCTCTCCTCACAGGTCACACATTTCACCTCCCTAAGCAGCTTAGTGGACCTCCACTGAACTTCCTTCATGTTTGTCAACATCCCTCTTACTCAGAATGAGGAGGATGGACAAAGAAAACTAGACACTGCTCCAGATGCATCTTCATAATCATATCCTTAACCCACTGGTCATGCTTTTCTAACACAGCCCAGTAACAGAGGCTTCAGCACAGGTTGCATAGATTTCACACTGAGATTCACACACACAACTCCTCATCTGCCAAATCTGCTATCCAATCTGTCAGCCCACCACCCTATACCAATGCACATTCCATCCCAAATGCAGGATTTTGCATTTGTCTTTGCTGAACTTCAGCAGGTTCTCAGATCTGCAGTTCAAAATTCCCCTAAAAGGCAGCACTACCCTCCAGCACACCCACCACTTGCACAGTTTGGTATCATCCACAAATTTGCTGAGGGTACATTCTCTCCTATCTGTCCTATATGTTTAACAGTAGCAGGCCCAATATTGATCTCTAAAACACACCAGCTGCAACCAGCTGTCAGTCAGACTGGAATCACTAAACTCCATTCAAGCACAGCAGTCCAACGAGTTACTCTCCTGCTTTTCAGTCCACATCACTCCAATTTGACAATGACACTCTAGAGTACTGGGTCAAAAGCCTTGCAAAAGTCTAAGTAAACAATATCCACCACTCTACCTCCAAAGCTAGTTATTTCATCACAGAGGGTGATGAAGCATTATTTGTCCTTAGTGAGTCTGTGCTCACTATTTCAAATCACATTCTTTTACTACATGTAGAAGTGGTTTCAAAAGAAATTTACTCAAAAACCTTTCAACAAGCACAGCAGGCTTACTGGCAAGTTCACTCAAACCCCACCTCACGTCTTACACAAAGTTAGTCACAGCATCTCATTTTTGCCATTCATTGGAAAGCTTTCTTGAGCACCACAGCTTTTTAAAGATGACTGCAACAAACTTAGCATGTCATCAGCCAGCTCCCTCAGATACATCCCATCTGGTTCCAGGGTATGGCCAGCTTTTCTGTAAGCAGTCCCTAACTGGATGCTCATCTGCTGTAGCTAGCATTGCTCTCCCCTAAGCTTGCTCATCAGACACAGACACAGGAGGAGTAAGCATAGAAGGTAATAGTGCCTTACTTTTTCCTCTAGTGTGTTTTGTCTTTAGATCACCCAATCCATTCAGCAGCAGGTCCAAATTTCCTCTGCTGACCACATATCTGTAAAAGTTGTTGTTGTCACACTGGACGTTCATCATCAGTCTCAGCTCCAGCTAAATTGTGCCTTTCCCAATTCCACTCCTTCATACCCTGGAAGTCTTCAGTAGTCTTCCTTGGCAGCTTGCACCCATTTCCAACATCCATACACTTCCTTGTCATATCTGAGCTCAGTCAGAAGTTCCTGTTCAGCCAAGTCAGTCTCCTGCCATGATCATTTTGAATGAGCTTTATCTTGTCACCAAAGATGCCCTTCAGGAAAGCTTACCACAAGATCTCATCTACAAGAGAGATTTCCCTGCATATCCCTGCACAAGCCAAAGTCTGCCAAGTCAGGCCAAAGCTATTGTTCTGCTACTCATTTTCTTCCTTTCCCTTGAAATTATGACCTCCACTATCACACAGCTGGTACAGCCACAACTACCATTAACCTTCATATGTATTAGTGCAGAGCAAATCCACTTAGCCCCACCCTTATTTGGACTGTCCAGCATCTGAACTGAAAAAGTCTGTGCCTTGCACACTTCCGAGTGTTAGCCTCCTGCGGTGTCATCCTTCCAGCACATGACTGATAGTAAAAGCCTCTCATGAGGCTCCCATAGCTTGATTGGAATGCTTCTTTAGGTTGGTTTAACATGGCTTCATTCACCTTCCCTTCTTGATTAGGCAGCCTGTGGATCCTGACTAGTATCACCCTTCACTTCCTTTCAGTGGTATCAGTTCTGATCTGTCAGTAGGAGAGCTGACTCCTCTTCTCTTGCCAGATCCCTACAGTGTTCTCCAACTGAGTATCTGGAGAGAGAGCCTTTTGTTGCTGGAAGCCACAGTATTGCAGCCACCACCTTCATGCAAGTGTCATCCTCCAGGGCCATATTCCCACATAGCCTATGGCTGTCTCTCTTCTGAGAAACAAGGGATTTCAGCTCCTGCATGTGCAGGACCTCGGTGAAGAACATTTCACTCCTCCATTTACCTTTCCTAATGTCACAGAGTCTGCTCACCCTCACAAGCATTTCCTTCACATCTCACAGGTGAGACCTATGTCACTTCCAGCCCTGGCTGCACAGACAAGCCTCTGGAGGACAGGCACATCAGCACTTTCATCTGAATTTCAAACCTGGTCATTAGACCTCTGATATAGCAGAGGTGATTATCCCTCAGTCAGCAGACTGTGCTGTTGTATGCCACTGCCATCATTATGCTGACTCCAGCAGTCCTGTACAGTCTTGAGCACCACTTCTGGGCAGCATGAGCATGCCTTTCCATGCCAACTGCCTTGCTCCTGTTGCACACCCTGTTCCCAGAGCTCCTGGCTGCTGACACACCCTCAGTGCCCTGAATGTCAGTGAAGCAAGAACCCAGATGCAAGTCTGCTCCACTTCCTGGCAAGATCTCCTGGGCAGGCAACTTTTCATACTGGTTCCAGGACAGCATGAATGTCAGCTGTGCCAGAGACACAGCACAATACCCTGTACTGGTGGCTGAACCATTAAACTTCAGAAAAAAAGGTAAATGAAGTGCTAAGGAGGCAGTCAGTAGAGAAACATTAAGAAAACTGAGTGAGGTATTAACAAGGGCTGTGCTGGGTATAACTTGCATCACCCATTCTCCAGAAAAATGAATGAAAACCATGACATGAAATGAGAATGATCAGAGGAAGAAAAAAATACATCTTACAAGAGTTAAGAAATCAGCAGGTGATTATGAACACAATCAAAATTATCTGCGGAATACACAGCATTTTCCTCCTCAGTGTAGCCATACTGTTATGCAATTGAGTTCCTTTCCCAATAAGAAAAGCTGTTGCTTATTTACTCTGCAAAGCAAGCAGTGTTTTCAGAATCTTACTTAGTGTGTTCCTTTTTTCCTGCAAATAATCTTGAGCTGCTCTTACTATCTGCTGGACAACTCCCGTAACCAGTAACTGGACTGAAGGAGGATCCCAGGTCAGGAGGAGTCGGTGAAGCACACTCAAGAGTTCAACACCAAGGAGCTGCAGTGAAACAAAATACATAAGAAAACATTAATTAGGACGAAACAATTCCTAATTGCTATATCACCTGTTTATGATGAACAAATACTTTTCTCACACAAAAAGTAATTACAGCTTTTGTAATCATCATAGATGAAAGACCAAGACGTAGAAAAAGCTGATCGTTACAACATGCTCATACATTACCTGATCCTCTGCAATATGGATCCTGGCACAAGGGGAATCCAATAAAGTATGAAGTGCTTCTAAGCAAGACGTAACATGCTCTACAGGCTCTTCAGGTCTTGGGGAACACAGAAACTGTATACTAACACCTGAAAAAAGCAATAATTAAAAAGAATGTTCATATCATCATAAAATCAAGTTTTCTTTTTAAATTTTTTACAAGTATAGCAGTTTCTTAATAACTTTAGAAAGACAGATGTTTTTCTCAATTCTTCTTCCTTTAAATTAAAAGAGAGTCTATGTAGAATTGCATTCACTTCTTCTTCTGCATCATGTCTTTCCCAAGATTTGGCAGGATAAATAATAAACAGTGACAACAAGAAATTTAAGATTACTGAAAGGAAATCCATACTATATTCTAAAGATCTGTAAGACAAGACATATGAATCCTTCAGTTGTAAACTGAGTTTTACATTCTTGAATTCCTTTAAATGTAAAGACAAATGAAATGAAGTTAAGCCCCAAAAATCATGCAGTCTTCATCTTATACATATGGCACTTAATTCCAGATTTAAATATGTCTCTATCTCAGCAAACTGTTGGCATTCCTCAGAATAAGAGATTACATCCACCTCTTAAAGCTGTTACGTAACAACAAAGGGAAACAGTGAATGCTACTCACAGATGGAAAACTGAGGCAAAAGCTACTCCAGGTGACTTGCCAAATATCAGCCTCTACTACAGTGTTTTTATAGGGCTGTGTATTTAAATTAACCTCACAGCTTTTGCATCTTAGAAGCGTAATGTTTTGTATCATCTGCATTATACTACAATGTAGAACAGTTCCTACTCATTTAATTCAATTACATAAATCACAATAATCACACTGGAAAATATTCTGTCAAAGCTACAAAGAACACAGGAGGCAGAGAGATAAGACAGAAGATGAGACACAGATTTTCAAGACTTTACTGTCCAGACATGTAATGTATTTTAAACTTCAAAGATTTCAAGCAAAGTATCTTTTCTCATTCTCATAGCATTTCATACCATAACGTGCTGCTGCTAAATTCTAAACTTGTAACTCTTACCCAAAATTAAGTGCATTCGATCTTTGTTTATCTCTGGCAAAGATTTAGTGGTAGGTGGAGTTCCAGGTGTCTGGTTTAACATAATGGATGTAGCACATTTCTGAGAATTGGGCATTGCTGCAGCAGTCTCGTCTGTTGACTCTGACACATTAAATCCTGTACTGTTTAGCCAAAGTGCCACTGCATGCAGTATGGGAGCCCAGGAGTTGCGATAATGCAGTCTTGCTGTATCAATTGTTTCCGGAGTGTAAAATGCTCCTCCTAACAAAGCAAAGGTAAATTCTGAAATTCTCTGCAAGTAACAGATAAAAAGCATGTACTCTAAATTTATTAGTCTGTTGATTCTGGGTGTGCTTGATCACAAACATATTCAGGTGTAATACTTATTAGTGGCAGTACATTCCAATTCTTCTTGTGTAGTAGCAGTATTAGTACCTCTCATGAGAAAGTGCACTGACCTCGATAAAGCAGTAAGCAGAGAGCAAGAAAGACAAGCAGAGTCAGCAGGTCCTGCAGCATTTTTCATATAGAGCATTCAGTCTTAATTCAGTAAAATACTGTAAGACAGTATCTGCTCTAATCTCAGGGGCTGTTTTTCATACAATCAAGATTTTTTTGCATGTGATACCAAAGTATTAGAGGTGCAGAAGTATTCTTAATTCTAAAAACACATGGTTTTAATGCTCTCAGTGATTTGAATAAAGAGTATATTCATTGCAAATTGAAGGAAAAAAGCTTCAAGTTAAAAAACATTGCTATTACATGCTCAGGCAGAAATTTATCACTAGCATAAAAAACATGCATGCCAAATAATTGATAGAATAATTCTGAATGTCCAGTTACAGTTCTCCTTCTGTTTTGCAAAACAAAAAAAGAAATTGCAGTGCATACCATCTGGTGGAAGCTGGGTAGCAAATTCAGCTGGTAAAGTTAAAAGAGCGTAATCTTTCAGTGCAGCCAACCAGAGACGACTCAGTGCAGGCAGTTCAGGTTGTACAAGTGTTATCAAACTATCTGGTGGTAACTCATCCATGGTACCAAAATCATCCTCATCCTCCTCTGTGCTCTTTAAAACACGCTTTGGTTTGGTTTCTGCTTCTTTCTTAATCTTCATGGCAACGACATACACCTAGAAGTAAAACAGATGTCAAAGTATGTGCTGTGAGATTCTAAAAAGAAAGGAAAGCAGCAGCCTTTCCCACGGGAATGTAACAGATTCCACAGAGACACAATTCACCAGAAAATTACTGAAAAAAGAGGTTTTTACTACAACCACATTCTATTTAAATCCTTTCTTTTATTTCTATCAATATATATACAACACTTAGGTTCATAAATGGAACTTTTCTAAAACAATCTGGCCACATACTTTCTTCCTAAAAATGTGTCAATTATAAACACTTGGCAGTGTTAAACAATTGGTCAGTTAACCAGTTAGATAACTGCAATATTTTCCCAGAATATATTTTAAGGTTGTTTGATTTTTAGGGTTTTTTGGGGGGAGGAGAGTTTGGTTTTTTGTTTGTTGGTTGTGGATTTTTTTTTCAAGTTTAAGAGCAGTAAGATGGGAAGAAATTCAAAATCTGATAGGATATGAGTGTGTATTTTTATACAGAAAAGTGCAGCAAAACAAAGAACAATCAAGCCTCACTGTAAATAACGGATCGACAGAACGGCAGAGAAAGATACTGAGATTGTAACATCCCAGGAACAGAACTGCAGCAGGTTAGGAGGAAGGCATGTATAGCCAGTGTGAGGTGTGAAGCTGCTATTACACTGTAAAACATTTTCAAACTTTAAAGATTTAATGGTCAACGTTTACCTCAGCCCATGCTTTCAGAACCGCAAGTTTTTCCATAGTAGTGGCACTCTCTCGGTAAAGCTGGCTAGAAGATCCTTTTCCTGCTTGCACTTTATCCAGGGAAGAGACAAGAAGGTTGTGAACTCGGCGAAGATCATTCAGGTCACTTACAACCCCACTTCCTATCCAAGCGCTACATACCTAGACAACAAAGTTTAGAATCATTCTAAACTAGCAAAAAAAACCCAACAACCTTATATATGAAAAAAAAATTGAATTAGTAAGAATACCAAACCCAAAACAGCCACCAGGAAAATTCAGCCACTTTCTTCCTGCTTAAGACAAATACATCAGGTTTTCCATTTTTTTTCTCCCCACCCATGACAATAGAATTGCTCAGGTGAGTGTTTATAAAGGCTATATTTGCAATGCATATTACAAGGGAACTTAATAGGTACATGGAATATATTTCAATTTTTTTTTAATCCTCCATAAATAGGTTATAACAATTTTTTTATCATGTTCTCAAGTGTCTGGTCAAATCATTCAGGTAATGAGTCACTGCATTTTCTGTGAAGAATATACTGGACAACAACCAACAAAAATGTATCTTTAAAATCCCTCACATCTCAAGTCAATATATAAGGCTTCATACTAGTGGGAAGCTTGCAAATTATTAACATCAAAAAACCACCTAGAAATTATTTGAAAGATTGCGCTTTGATTTGGAACCCACAGTTCTATACCCAGAACAATCTGTCCACAATGGTGGACAGACTGCTGGGTGTCTCTCAACTTTTCATTTGAATTCAGTTAATCCAAACAGGTACTTAAAATAACAAACATCACACAGATTGGCTGCTCCTGACTAATGCTATACATTGGCACTCATCCTCTGAAACACATTCATGCCCAGACATAATGCAGGCAAATAGAAGAATTCTGGTGCAGCTGCTTTTACAAAGAGAAAAACGGACAAATTCTTTCAGAAGAGCTGCTCTTATTCTGGAGATGATTCTACAAGAATGAGGATCAGAAGCAAAGAAACTCAGAGAACTCAAGCAGTTCAGGTTTTACAAACTCTTGTCAAGGCATTTTTGACCTATCTCCAATGTATTTATTTTGCTTTTAGAGAACCAGTTCCATGAAATCCTTTGGGGAATGAACCCTCTCATGATCTGGAATGATGGACATATTTAAAATAACATAAACTCAAACACTATAAGTGTCCTAAACATGTACAGGACAAAGTTGTTGAGAACTTCTCACAAAAGTGTTATTCATTCACAGCAGGAATAAGACCAGCTTCATCCTGCTGCTGAGCAAGCATCTGTTTCAGTAATGACATAAAACTATAACAATATCCAACTCATTCACGGAAGTTCATCTCTGTCCATGCAACCTCTAGAGAGAGTTAAATATCCAAACCTAATCTCCAACCATTTGATCCTGTAAGTGCACACATCTACTTTGAAAGTGGTTGAATAGAGAAGATTTTGACAAGTTACAAGGAGTGTTAAATGTTTTCACACAAACTGCTTCTTCATTTAGTTTTAAATGTGCAGAAACATTCTGTAAATCAGGATGAACATATTTTTTCCTACATGTAGATATCAAGTTATGCTGTACTTAATCTATCCTTGCAAGTTTTGCTGAAAATTAAGAGTATGAAAGAACAACACAAAATCACACTACTGATGACCCAAATTTACTGAACAAAACTCAGAAACAGTTATCGTTTTAAAACTTATGTTTGCATAGCTAACAAAACTGCTGCTTAAACCACAGTAGTTTCTTTAGCTGTGAAAAACCACATACTACCACACCTATGTTGCTGATAGTAGATTTAAATTGCAGTGCACAAGACCACACACAAGAAAACAATCCCACTCACATGCAAAAAAAAACCTCTTTTAGCAAACTTTCACTGACAAGTTGTTACTATGACTAATGAGAATGCTCAGAACTTCTAAAATAGAGCATTAAACTGAATGGAAGTTTAGTGTTTAAAGGTAAATTATCAGTAATCCAAGTATTTGATCAGACTGAAAGACAATAAATGAACTGCTATTGGTCTCATTAAGCAAAGGGTTTTTTTCCTTTTTTTTTTCTTGCAGAATTGACATAACACAGTTAGTTCCAGATATATTTTTTGATGTAGCTCCCTAAAAGGACTTCTGCACTTCTGAGGAACAAAATGTATTACTAGGAAAGTCAAAAGATGTTGCAAAAACATCACAGCTTAAGTTTACAACATCTTACAGCCATTTGATACTGCTTCTCTTCTGCATCCTTCTTCCAAGGAGAAGGAAACTTAGTTTTGCTTATACTATGTGAACGTTTTCCACTGTACCTGACAGGCCTTGGCAGTTATATCAGATGGTGTATCTTGGGAAAAAGCTGGCCTCAGAGCAGCTCCAACCTGTTGACAAAAAGAAAAATTTTTTAAATCCAACTAAAATAATAGGGACACCCGTGTTGTTTATCTCACCTTGTTTAAAGCTCAAGGACAAATACAGAACAAGCAACACAAGACTGTCAAATTTGGCATTGTAGTTGCATCCCAAAATTATCCTTGCTGTCTAGCAAACATTTGCAATAGCAATTCTTTAAACAACAACAACAAAGTCTTAAACTACCTTTTTTTCCTGCTTGCTCTTTGCTTTTTTAAGTCTCAACTACCTTTGTGAAATACATGGTATTATCCTCCTTCTGTTAATGAGTATCCTTTTAATCATTACAGTAATACAGGTGAAACTTCTGCTTAGGATCAATAAGCCAATAACAACTTGATGTCCAAAGGAACAGCAATGTGAACTCAAATGTTTATAGTTGGATTTGCATCAAGTCCACAAAATGACAAATACTGATTGAAAAATACCTTTTAGGCAGTTGCTATATGGCAGTATTTTTCTGAAACAAAAGGAAACAAGTCCAAGAGAAAGAAGCAATAGTTACAGTACTACAGAAGGAAGAAGAAAAAGGCAGGAAGTGAAAAGGATGAAAGCCTGCCTTTAAAAAGTATTTGGAAAGATCTTGAAGACAGAGTGACGACAAGAGATGAAAGAGTTAAGCTATGCAACAAAAAAAGTGCAATAATATCCCAAAATACATCTTTACTTGCCCACTTCCCAGTGATATACTTTCGTAGTTTTCATTTAAACAGAAATACATTCACTAATTCCCAAGTAAACAGATTTATTAGATTACATCTAGAACTGAGTGAATGATATTTTCCAATTTCTAATTCTACAATCTAATAGCCAGTTTTGCCAAAAATTAAATGTAACTTACAATATTTGGCTTTCAAGCTACTGAATTTTAATTTTATCAGCTACTAAATTACAATAAATAGAAAGACATACAAAATAAAATTTGAAGAGGTAAGAGTGTCTCTTCAGCACATTTTGACACACAGAAAAACCTCCTCACAGCTTTTTTTGAAATCAAAATGTTCTCAAAGCTGATACTGGCATATGGGCATAAACACACAATTTCCTGAAGTTATAAAGGCGGGCTCACATTGGCCTGATACTGCTCCAGTATCACATGGCCTGGAAACTCTGGCTCAGGAACAGATGCAAATTTCTTGATAATGTCTTCAAGAGCCTGCAGTCCCGCCATCCGTAGCTGGTTGCTGTGGTCAGTGGCAGCCATGAATGCCATTCGGATAAGGTCAGAGAGATGCAGTACTAAGAAGTCATCTTAGAACAAAACAGAAAGAACTATTTAGCAACTTAAAAGACAGCTAACATGATTAATACTTGCAATATTTTCCTCCTTCACATGCGCGAATTTTACCTATTTGCTTTCAAACGTCCACATTTAATGCACGGAAGAAGCAGGAAAGAATGTAACCTAGCTTTCTTTCTTGTTTTCCACTTCCCCTCTCCCCCAAAGTGATTCCTTGACTTTTAGTCCTAAGCCAATCTTAAAAAATGAGCAGACACTGCATAGAATGGAGTATGTAAATGTGGCTAAGTAGCTTAGAATATATTAAAACATTTTGTAAAGCTAATTTGAATGATCCCCCCAAACATACAGAAAATCTTAAGGCAATTCCTGCTCCTGCTCGAGTCCTAGGCATACAGTGACCCCTGCTGATGTCAAGCTTAAACACCTGAAACTCAGCATGCCTCGAGTTCTCCTCCCAAAAACCACATCCAAGGCTGTAAGCAAGTAGCAGACAGCATGCAGACAAGAAAAATACATAGCCCAGTGACATTTCTGAAAGGATTATTCTTCTCTATGTATTCATTTTATTTTTCTTACTCTCAATTTGAAATTACCATACGTTGTACAACTAATATGAAAATAAGTTATTTAAAAACATCCACTGTGACTAACAAAACCCACAAATTGCCTAACCTATTTTCAAGTCTCAAGGTAAAAAAGAAAAACGTTTTTGTGGCTGAAACTTTTCAGAGGCATATCAGTAAAGAAAGAATGAAAATCACTTACAAGCTACAAAGTGATAAAGTCTGCACTTATTTTTTCAGACCATGAGAGACAACAGTAAAATCTGAATATTTTAGAAGCTGAATTTGGAGGGGTAGAAGTTTGCTGAGTTTTCCTTTTTACAGTGATACCCCAAACACATCAAAGTGTTTATACTTTAGATAAATAGAGATCAAATTCTCCAGATTATGACATGCAATTCTCTGCAGGACTCCATAAGCAGCAGTTAGTTCATTATTTTCTTTGTAATACAATGCCATGACAAAATAAACTTCCCTGAAACTGTTCCTTCCTAGTCTTCAGTGGCCTTGGCCTCAAATCAAGTCAAAAACCAGATTCTCACAAAACCAATGCACAGTGCTGGAACCAGGCCGCACTAAAGCAACACAGGCAAAGACCTGATAACTCTCTATATCATAACAGACACCCTCAACAACACAGCCACCAAAATCCATTAATGTCACACACTCTAGGATACTCACAGTATTCATCCTACATACACAAAGTCCTCACGAGCACTACACAAGTGAACCCAAACAATCACAATGCACCACAAAAAACATGGACAATTCAAGGACAGACACCTCACACTATGAAAAACATTTCTTCACGAAACTACTATGCAATCTATCACCTCTCAATTTTGATCCTCTAACTCATAAAACTATCTTTGGAGCATGAGCTTGAAACTAAGACTTATCACTCTCATGGATATCAAAAGAACGAACTTTATAAAGTTCATGTCTTTTTATAACTCCCTCCCACATCCTTCTCTCTGCAACCAATGCTATAGCAATAATTACCAAGCTTTATCCCTTCTTTTTTTATTTTCTAGCATCTCTTCAGAATGGAGATGCTAAAATAATCTCAAGTTTAATTCACTGCTGTCATTACATTAAACTCTGAAAACACTCCCAGCTTGCCCTTAGCTAGAAGTTTATTGCTTCCCTTTCAGACTTGAGAAAAGCTTTGCATCTCTAAGTTGGTTTTTTTTCCCCTAAGCAGACTAGTCTGTCAGAACTGGTATATTCCAGAAAACCTCATTCTTTGTGCTCATGGTACTGTAACTATAGTGGTTATACAGTTTCATTGACTTTTGCTGGGCATTTCCTTTGCTTTTAACCATTTGAATGAAAGAATAAGTGCTTCTGCTTTTTCTTGGTTGCATAATCTTAAGCTGTAAAGAGGCGTCAAAATTAAGATAGAAAATTAAGAACAAAACCAAAGCATGCAATTACTTTTTGGGTTTTTAAGTCTGGCTGAACGAGCCAGTGCCAGGTCGAAGTGTGCTTTGTTGGCATTCTCACACAGCATGATCACTCGGCACAGACAGTCGGCTGCAAACACACGAGTGGCCCAGCGAGGCGCTACAGAAGGCTTGGACTTATCCTCTTCACCCAAGGTGGTAAACATTGTATCATCATCCATCTCATCTTTCTTCTCTGACTCCTCATCCTTCCCTCCTCCCAAGGGAGCAGCAGTGCTCATGTCTACGACACGGAACAATTAAAAGGAAGAAAAACATCCCACTGTTAAAATCCACAGAAGACAGTTAAGGGCATGAGCTCAAGTCTTTCCTTATACTGAGATTCCAAACAGATTAATTCTTCATAGAAACATTTGGCAAATGTCAAAAAGCAAGAGAGTATCATTGAAAGAAATGATTTTCACCTCTGTTCTGGGTTAAACTACCCTTTATTTGTCTCACATGATGAGATAAAGTCCTATAACATTAATTTTTCACAGTTACCAACTATAGCTGAATCCCATATCTAAATTTCCCAGCCTTGTAAATTAATCCATTAAATTGCCAATATACAGGATAAGGCTCAGAATTAAATGAATTGTCAGGTTCAGAATAAAAGAATCAGCTTAGCTTTGAATTATTCAGCTCCCATTTCAAGTCGAAGACAAAAAGCAAGTTAAACTGAAACAAAAATACAAAGCTGCATGCCATGGGGCAGCTATGCAGCCAAGTAGGCCACTGATAGCACCCAAAAATGTGATTAACATTCAAAAACTTCTTTTCTCTAGGTGTAGCTTTGAGACTTCATTTCAGAAAATAAAATTATTTCAGGGATCACATAAAAAACCAAACGCTGAACATGGACAAAAACCCCCTCACCAAACAAGCATGTATACTTTTACTATTCAGAAATGAAAACATAAAGCCTCAATGACAAGGTCTAAATTAGCAAAATGCCAAAATACTGACAAAAATTAATCCAGCAATAATTAGAGGAGAATTAAAGAAAATTATTGCAATGCATGCTTCTTAGAAAGTCTAAATTTAAGCAACTGAAGAGCCAAGACATTCAATAAAGAACAAGGCTGTGGCAAATCAAACATGGATGATGCCAATTCCTAACAACGATGTTTTGAGAAGGCATTCAGGACCTCATGTGGATTTGTAAATCTCTGCTTAAAAGCAAACCACATTTTGGTCATCTGCCAGTTAGTTGGATCAAAGGAGTTCAAAGTGAAGTTACTGGCTTACAGTACACCTGTGAGAAATTTATTTAAATATGGTTTCTCCGAGATATGCCACCTACTAATAAATAAATAAGAAATTGGACAACCGTGTTAAACACTTTAAGACACATCCCACATGAAATAACAAAAGGACATGCCAACTTAAAACTCAGGAAATGAGGTCTTTCTCACTGGGCAGATATGTGGTAACTACATTGCATAAAGAAATTATTGGTTGCATTACTCATCAGTAAATGTAAAGCTAGCAGCATTTAGAAACAGCTTCAGGATGAACTCACACATGTCAATAAACAAGTATAAATGCAAGGGAAATGAGCAGATTCTGCGTCATAACCATCCTACAAGCTGAAAAACAGAAATAAGGTCTCAGAGGACAAAATCTGTGCAAACAGATCTGTAAAGCTGAACAACAAACAAAAATTTCATCACCATGGCAACCCATCATCACATCAGTAACTCACAAAACCTCATAAAAAAAAGCTCAGAATGTGTACAGGAGTCTTCTGTCTGTACAATCCTGATGTATACAGGCTAAAAAGGATGTCTGCTTTCACTAAGATACTGAAATGTCAGACAGATAAACACACTAGTTCTCCATTGGAAATCCTACTTCAAGTAGCTCACTTTTTACTCTTACGAGCAATATTCTGACACTTAACATCGATAATTCCTTCTTTCCATGGAAGTTTAACTGCACTATAATCAAAGTTCTGTATACAATATAAACTACATCTTAACTAGGATAAAAGAAAAGGTTCAAACCAGTATTGCCAGAACATGCTAATGCTAAGGACATATTGTTGTTTATGTGAACATGACAGAACACTTACCACTGGAAGCTGCAAGGACATCCTTACAGAGCATAAGCCAGTGAGATAGGTTTTCTACTGCCAGAGATGAAAGCATATGTCCCAGAGTATCGTGGATATCTGAGCACAATTTCCGATCAGTCTCACGATCCAACATTCCAAAAAGGACGCCTTCCAGGCCTGTCTCTGTTATATTAACCCCCTGATGCCGGGAATGAGCGTCTCGCCGAGAGCCAGCTCCTGGTGCAAAAGGATTCATGTCTGCAAAATGATAATGAGAAATGTTTTCTAATATCAAGCTCAGTTTTAAACTTTGGAGCAACAGACTAGAATTGGACACTGTGTAGTACCTGTGTGTGTATAGTTCATTCAAAGATCACCAAGATGTTATTGACGTTTTTCTGAACTCACACTAGAAAGATTCTAATACAGCAATTAATTTTATCTGCAATGCAAATAACACCTCCAAGTATTAGTTAAAAAAATAAAAAAATCTCTCTTCAAGGTACATAGACCATGAATTTGTAAAAAACCCTAGTAGTATTGGACTCAGAAGAATTTTCCCAGAGACAGACTTAATGGGTATCATTTGAGTAAGCTCACAATTCTACATTGGTATGAAGACTGTGCTGATCAACACTGTTGAGCCTCCTATTTTCAAAATAAAATGATAGATGTAAGAATTAGACCAGCCAGAAGAGCCCACAGGCATTGCAGATGTGATGCTAACAGAATACAACACAACCAGGCATCTCAATCAAACAGCACACCATTAAGTCAATTTTGAAAATAACAAGGGCTATAATACCAGACAAACTGTAATATGCTTCCACTGTATATATACTGTGTTTCCTATTTGACTGCCAGCCTTAAGAGAGAGAGAGGTTTAAGTCTGACTTTCACAAATAGTTAAATCATACATGAAATTCCAGAGGTAGGCAGGGGTGTGGTCAGAAGTTATTGAAGCCAGAAGAGACAGTGTTAGGGTTTTTTCACTGGGGGGATAAGAGCATTTTGGGCTTTTTTCCCTTCTTGCTGAAGGTAAAGTACACATATGTGCACTCAACTGTTACAAAAAGGCCACATGAAAGAAATACGTACTGATGCCACTGTTTTCTTTGTCTCCAGCGTTTTTTGCTAAGCTCATGGCATATTCACACACTTCTGGTGCTTCCCTCTGAGCAAGCTGTCGCAAACACGCAACTGCAGCCCGGCGCAGCAGCAAGTGAGAGCTGCACAAATGAACCTGAAAATCAAAACCAATACAAATGAGTGAACTGCAGCACCCCAGTATCAATAAATCAATGCTGCTAAGGACTACAAGCATTCTACTTTTCGGTTACAGGCCCATGTGTGAGCTGCTGGGTACCAAGTTCTCGAAGTTCAGAAGTAAGCACTTTTCATAAGGTACAAATATGAAAGTAAAGCTGGCATACATAGAGCTGACAGCTGTCACCTGGTTAAAGAGATAAAAGCTTAAATATTGGAACTACTGTGCCAGTGTGATTCAGATTAATTACAGTTCGCAATTTGTTACACTCCAGTACTACTCTGCCTCATATCCTGCTATAGCTGTAAATCGTATTCTTTTAAACAAAAAGCCATTATCAGGTGCACCACACGACAGCTATCATGAAACTTTCATTTCAAATTTTACAGAATCTATAGCATTAAGTTCTTAAAAGTACCTCTCAATAAGACAGCATCAGATTTCTTTGCTAACCAACACTGGCTTCTAATTCCTTTGAATCACCTCAAGCACAAGCAAATATTTTCCTTACAGAAGAATTGTGCACAGTCTCTATTTTTCTGAGAGAAAGTAGCTGCACAGAAAAGTGAATGTTTTTTCACAGTGGAAGAGATGAAGAGTTCCTTTTAAGAAACTCTAATTCTTTATTTATCCAGGGTAATTTGGTTTTAATAAACCAAATATCCATTTGCTTTCTCAGTATTAGGTTATTATGTGGATGGAAAATGCTTCCCTAAATGAAAGGGTTCTATAGTTTATAAAGCATTTCAACAGTAGAACTTTATTCCACATATGAATATACAAGATTTCAGTCTTAAAAAATCAAGCAGTCTTTAAAGAACCTCTATATATCACACTGAGGTTGTTTTAATGAATTAAAACACAGAACATTTGGGAGATTTAATTAATGGAAAGGGTATTCCCTGTTTCAAGTTGCAAAACAAATAACTACAAGTTATGAAGCCAATGCAGAAAGAAGAAATTAAAAAGAGAGTGTGGAACAGCGTGGTTTAATTTTGATACCTGGCATTAATTCTATTCTGAAGAGTTGGCTAATGGTGCAGGTAAGGCAGACTTTGCCTACATATCTATGCGTTTGCAGTATGAAGAAATGCCCCAGACAACTCAGAGGAAACCCTGACAAACTAAGTATATCTTCAAAATAAGGAATATGAAAAAGGAAAACAAAACCAGCTTTCATTTAGCAGAAAATCGTAAACTAACAGAAGAGAAACAGTAGAAAACCATGGGAAAAGGTTTCAAAACAGCACTAGTTATTCATGTATGAACTTCATTGTCTGTAACATCACCCACTGGTATTTACAGAGTAAATGACTGTAGGGATTTTCTGTCAAGTTTTACGTAGTATTCATACAAAAGAGCATAGGTACTTCTGGGTGTGTTGCACCCCTTTCATGCAAAATTTTGTGAAGGGACAAGTGACAGATTCTGTAAACACTCTACACTCCCAGAAGTGCTTGGGGCAGGGTGGGGCTTGGGTGTGCACAGGGCTGGAGAGAAGCACGTAACCATGATAGGATGCCCTAGGGAAAAATCTGGATGGTAGACTAAGAAAAAGGTCCAATGTTGACACAAGTAGGATTGCATTCCTTCAGGTAACACTGAGTCATCAGTGCTGCAAAGAATGGCATAAACAACTTTGCAAAACATCTAACAGACATGAGGGAGAAGCTTTTCAAATATCTCAGTATTGGATTACTGAACCCTCTAAGAATAATTTTTACAACAGTAATTATTAAAAAAAAACCAACCCAACCTACACCAAAACCACACCCACCCATGCCACCTTTCCTCTTATATTCATATTTGGTTTCATGTTTTGTGTTCAAGCCTCTGCCTTACTTCCAGGCTTAAGCCAGGTCTTGCTGACAGAACACTAATGAATGAAGGAGGCAACATTAACAGCAGTAGCACAAGAATTTGTATGTCATCTCCTAGTGTGCTGACAGTGGTAACACAAATCCAAAATCTGCTACTTTTCCCCAATTCACTCACTTCCCTCTCTGCATGCAATTAATTGGAGCAAACAGAGCATTTCAGCACCTTTTTTACTCAGTCGTATTACTTATAAATGCTTGCTATCTTACACTATTGAGGGTGAAAGAGAATCAACCCCTATGACTTCAGTTTGGGAAGCATTCTGAAAACATGTAAAATGGCTTGGGGACTCCAGTGTTTTTGCAAATATAACTTGCTTATTACATATGGCCATCCTTGACATCTTGCTAAATACTTCCCCTGTGCTCTGCTAAGCACATGCATAAAACTTTGAGGAACAAAAGGGATGCACTTGATACTCACACAAAGACTGGGAACCAGACTGGACAGGTTGACATGCCGTGGTGCAAACATATGAAGCTGCTGAAGGCAGGATATAGCAGCTGCCTGAACAAGTGAGTCTGAATGGTCTTGTGTGATTGCACATCCCACCAAACAGGAAGAACGGATTGTTGAAATCGTAGCTCCGTTACCTAATGATGTAATAGGATATCCTTAACATAGCAAAACTTTTCTATGGCAACTGCAGACTTTAAACCTTTGAGAAGCAAGAATTATTAAAGCTTCAATATCACCAAAAAAAAGTTCACAGATTAGCATGTAACTTTTCTGAGCTGTCATACAAATTAGAAACACTACAGAGTGTTTCAGTATCTCTTTTTTAGCTCAGTTAAACAACGTGCTGTCCAAATGAAATTCTGAATCCACGATCTCCAGTCTGGAATATTTTGAGACTATCTTCCCAGGTCATGAAACCAGTTAATTATCTGAAATTAGATTTTAAAAGTCTCTTTCATTCTATATATCTATAAGTGGCATTTCATGCACTGAGCCATTTCCTAAAATATCAGGTTACTCTTAAGCTAGTATCTACGTATGCAGGCAATTTTAATTAGCTCCAATAGACGAGTTGCACTGCTCTACTAGAACAAGCATTTAAAAAGAACAGTATTTAATTTGAAAAACAATCCCATTCTGTATTTTAAGAATTAACCTGCATTAGGTTTATAAAAATATTTTGCATTACAGAAATGTAACCAGCAGACGATATTCTACTTAAGTTGTTATTTTAAAAGTTAATATTCCAGGTCAAAAGGTTAACACACAGATACACAAGTTCAACCATCTAGAACTATTTCATAACTAAAACCTTAAGTCCAGTTATTTGGAGTTAAAATTTCACTAGTGGTTGGCTCTCTCGCACTGCATCAAAGACCATCCTATAAATATTCCTAAAAATCCCAGTTAGACAAAGATACAAATCCATGGTTTTACCACCTGAGGCACAGAATTTCAGACACAGTGTTTGGCATGACAAGATTTTAAGTCTCTACAGTAAGGTACAAAGATCTAAGGATATCACGAATGAATGGAAGTGAGTTATAGTTCACAGTATCATCAATTATGGCAAACTTAAGCTCTCGCCATCAGTTCAAAATAAAACAAACACGTGTTAAAAAAATGGAGGAAAAGCCTTGTCTCATGCCCCATCTATACACAAAAGTATACGCACTAAAATATGCAGCAAGGGTTTCATGGCTTACCTTCCATGCAAATTTACCATTAGCCAAAACACTACACATCCCTGCAATTTCTTTATAAAAATCTCATCCTGCAGTCAAAAAAGCCCCAAGCAGTCATAAGGAGGAACAAATCAAGGCTGCTTGCAGGACTATAACTGAAACAGTCAACATCACCTCCTCCCACCTGCAACTAACAAAAACTTATCTTCTTTCATTTAAGACTACAATATCATCATTATACAAGGTAGATTTTTTTTCTCTTCAAATTCCCACTAACCTTGCAGCTCAGGCCCAACAGTAGTTATTATTGCTCCAAGGCACCTGCCCAAGCACTGGTGCACTTCTGTGTGCGATGGCGGCACGGTTAAGAGCAGGGTAAGAACAAGAGACAGTGTTGGCTCCACGTATCCACGGTACATTGGTCCACTGGAATCCACAATCAAGGCAAGTGAATGGAGAGACCAGGTCTATCAAAAACACAAAGGAATATTTTTCAGTAATGTGTTCAGGAAATTAAGCAGTTTTTTAAGCAGATGGAGCCTAGCTTTGTACTTCTGTTCTTAAACATGACTAGTTCATTACTCTGACTCCTGAAGTGTTTCAAAAGTCTCAGGACCTCAAGCAATCATCTGAGAGTTTAAATATCTCTAACACACTCTTTGATTATCAGCAGTTTTGGGGATAATGGAAATAAGGTGACAAAAAATTTGAGAAAAAATATGCTTAGGCACTTGGAAGAAGAAAAATACAATCACAAACAATACATCCACTTAAAACAAAAAGGAAAAGAGAAATCTGATTCAAGATAGGAGAAAGAGAGAATCATTCCACTGTAAAACTGGAGGCAGTCTCAAATGGGCAGCTACTAAGTCTGTAGCAGAGATGGTCTTTTATATTCCAGTAGGAACTGATTTTCATGACAAGCTGAAAGGTTCACATGCATTTTTCTAACTTTCTTATTAGAGGGTACAAGAGAAAAAAGCAGTGCTGTTCAGTCAGTGTACTACAGCATGTGGAAAAAAATGGTGAAAGACAGACCTATTTCAGCTGCAAGGCAACAAAAGAGCAAAGTAATTTATTGTAATTGTCAAAGCAAGAAGCAGGCAAGAGGACAGTCCATTTGGATACTGAGGTCTCATAGGAAATAAATTCCACTGACAGACCTGAAAGCATTAGCTATCTCTCCGTAACATCCTGCTAAATGATCTTATTTCAGAATTTTCTCACATTAACAACATGAAAAGACTAAGATAAAAGAGTATTACTATTACAAAGCTAGACTCTTAGGAATAAGTTAGAAAACCTGCCTTTAAAACTGCTCCTTTTTAATCCTCTCTGATGCAACCCAAAAACCATTAGCACTAGCAATCATCTAACTACCTCCAGAGTTCTAATCCTGT
Source organism: Orthonyx spaldingii (assembly GCA_013397795.1). Classification (NCBI taxonomy): domain Eukaryota; kingdom Metazoa; phylum Chordata; class Aves; order Passeriformes; family Orthonychidae; genus Orthonyx; species Orthonyx spaldingii. The sequence continues at coordinate 1,254,072 of VZTJ01005117.1, read as the reverse complement.
GGTAGCACATTACAGCTTATCCTTTCATTCCTGTAAATTTCCATTATTCATACTTCCATACAGTTTCTGTGTAACTGATCCAGTGAGGGATGAGGTTTAAAAGCTTAGCTTTTCACAGTGGCCGGGTGCTGTATTCTCAATGAAAAGTAAGGTAGATATGCAAGTTCCACCTGGACTTCCCCTTTACGCTTCTTTTTCTTTTTTTTCCATAAAACATTAACCTTTTTAATTTGTTTTTGAAAACATTGGTGCACAAATCTATGCTTCAAGTTACCCACTTATATATGAACTTGGTTACATACGTAAATTGCATTTTGTCTTTCCTTAAATAAACTAAGGAAATTCAAAAGAGACTTAAAATTATATTTATAGATTTTTTTTATATTATCTCCAAAAAAAAAAAAAAACCTAGGCTTGTTTTCCCAAGTGATAAGCTTTCTTTTTTTTTTTTCTTGCTCTGAGCAAAAGAAATAAGAAGGTACTCTACTACACGTTCTATCAAGTTAACAGCAAACCAAGTTGTAAGTATGATGCTTTATAGTTATTGGGGGCTTCAGATTCTCAGGCTGTGGGTATAAAGTGCCCCTACTCATGGCTGGCACACAATTTCCTGTTGCTACAGCACAGTAGTCACCATTACAGATATTCATTTCCTTGCAGTAATTTATGAAAGGATGACAAGAAATTATCTATTATGTTATGCAATTACAGCACAATCTTTGAAGAACAATAGTTATAGACAGGATACTTGCTTTTACTCAAAGTAAGTTTCCTTTTTTTTTCCTTCTCAAGTAATTATTTTAGTGCTTTGATAGATTTCATTGCTGAAGGAAAAAAAAATCAGCACTTTACCCTCTAACATTCAACTTCTTACTACAAAGACACATGTACCATCTAGTACTGGCTGTTCTTTTTACAACAGCCACAAACAGAGGCATAAAGGAAAGATACACCAGGACACTGACTCCTCATATTTCTCTTGAGTGAGTAAAGACAACATTTTCTTCCGATTTTCCAGTATTTTCAACTTAAGAAGCATTCTGAACTGCACTTTGTCTATCCACATTCAGCAACTCCAAAAGCCTTACTCTTTCAACAGCACATTTAGTCCCCTTTCCACTATACCAGCAACTTTTAGCAGTCAAGTCATCCTCTTGTGAGACTTTTGAATTAATGTGACCACTTACAACTGCCTCTCTAAATAGCTATAAAGTTACATTTTAATTACATTACACCTTTAGGATTCTGCAGTCTGGGAGTTTATAAGGAAAGATCCACTTTCTTCATGCTCCCTGACAGATGCTAAGAGTCGTACATGTGACAACATCTACTAAAGAATATCTGAACAAGTAGTTTAATTTTTAATCTTCATCTTGAACATTTTAAGTAATTTTGTGGTGATTGCTTTATTACCTGGACTTCAGGAGAGGTTCCATCTTGTGCCAAAGCCAAGAGAATACTGACACTAGTTTTCAAATGCTGTCCAGAACCTATTCCACCAACATACCGATGGAGGCAACCCAGAGCCAAGGAATGGCCTGTTCTTGATACAACGTCTCGAGCAGATTTTAACCTATCAATGTTTAAATATAAAGAAATCATGTCATTCTCTAAGTTTGTTACATAGAATCTTTGAACTACCACAACAGTGCAAAAGACTAAAAAAATTTTGTAGGCCACCTTGCAAGACCTTGAGAAACCTTAACAACAAAAGCAAAAACAATGTACTTACTCTATATTGTTGTTAACCCAGGTTACATAGAAAACAAGAGGAAAAAAGGTATTTTAGTAAGTATTTTCCTTTTTTCTGGTCAGCACTTGACCTTTTAGATGAAGAAGAGTTTTGGAAGATATAGAAAAAAACCTAGAGTTTACCACTGTTTCACAGCAGACTAATTTAATAATCACTCCTAAACCACTGCAGTGAAAAGGAATCAATAGAAAAATGACAACACATACTGAGAAATGACAAAGAAATCCACAGCTACATCTTCCACTGTAAATCCAGTTTTTAATATACCTGTTTTCTTCTCCAGCTGGTTTTTATGACTTTTCCAATAGACCGTTTTTATTGTTTAAAGAGAAAGCCTTTTATAATGGAACTAAAACAGAATGAGTAGCATTTTGAATGATCTAGTTGTATGAAGTTGTGCATTGACTTACTGAGTATTTTCTACAATACTGCTTCTGAATGCGTGTCACATACATCACTTGGTAATTAGAAACCTTTTCAGTGGGTGAGAAAGACAGATAAAAGAAGGGATTTCCTAATTAGGACAAAGAAAGATTTTTTTCCCTGGCTGACTGCATATGAGAGACATGCATGCTGTTAGCCATCAGTGAACAACAAAGTAAATGCACATCTCAAACATAAAAAAATTATTTGACTGTCAACAGAATGACAACCATTAACAACTTGCAAGTTAACCTAGATAAGAAACCAAGGAAAGTCCCAATAATAGGAATTCAAGGAAAGACAGCAAGGATGATGCACTTTATTACAAGATGAAAGGGTGAGAAAAATTTAATTACTCAGAGGTACAGAGCTGGACTGAGGCTTTTGGCCCAGCCAAAAGCATGGGCTGCAGTCCTGAGGCAGTTGCATTCTGATTCACAAACATGCTGATAACTTAGATTTAAGCAAGAAATTGGGAAACATACTGTCTTGTTGCTTCTACCAGGCATCTTTCTAAAGACCCAAGATAAACAACAGAACACGAAAAAAATACGGCTCAGTAAATAAGTTCAATCAATCTCTAAAGATGATGTTTTAGTATAACAGAACCACTATCACACAATTCATATTACAGACATACTTAATGTAAGCTGTGCTTATCTATCTGAAACAGTTTAGTCACCTTCAAGTAACTCATCAGCAGCTATTCACCTGTATCATTTCACACTCCGAGTGTTTAACAACTCAGCTTTTATTCCTCACATGAAATAAATCCAAAGAGAAGAATCTGGAGGTTTGTTAGAGCTACATAACCACAGGGATCGAGCATGAAAGAAGACAATAATCAATACGGTATTTAGAAGAGGAATCTTTCAAACTACATTAAATTACAAACTACATTAAATTATAATTTTATTTCCTTTTCTGAATTAAAATCAACTTACTTATCAAAACTGTATTGAGCCATTCTAGCAATGAAAGAGGCTTCTCCAACCACTTGAGCCATTCTGCCAAGAGCTTCACCTGCTGCACATCTCAAAATAGGGTTAGGATTATCAAGGGCACCCATTACGAGCGTCAGAGCAGATTTGCGGACTTCTTCTGGTCCTAATGTACTTTTATTCTCAGCTAAACCCTACATTAAAAAAAATTAAAATAAATAAATAAATAAAAACAATCCCAACATCCCAAGGTAGGGGAGAAAAAGAAGATATATTTGAGATCATCAATTGAAAACTATACACTTTTGCTTTTGTTTAAATTTGTGGTAGTTTATCCTAAAACACATTGGTTGAAAACATTTAAAATTCAAAATCAACAGTGTCCTGGGTCTCATGATGTTTGCCAATATTCTACCTATTTCATACACAGGAAGACCTGTTGCACCAGTCTTTTTTATCAAATGCATTATAGTGCTATATGGATCCTAGTCCTACCAAATCTGATCTAGCTTTGCAAAGGACACCTCAGAAAAAAATAGAGAAGCTTTAAAAATCTAACAGCAACATCTCTTTCTGTCAGACATGAAAGCCACAGACTAGGTACGTTTTTGCAAGAATCACTTAAAGACATAGATATGTGAAAATATTTTTTTCTTAATAATCACATCCTTACAAACATTCATACAGCCTCTTAAATGAACACTCTACAATAACACTGAACAGTGCTTCTGCAGTTTCTTTTACTCTGGGAAAATAATTAAAGATATGTAAAGTAAAAACACTGCATGTACTACAGAGGAAGAAGTCAAAGGCTCTACCAGAGATTGTAACTTTGTGATCTGAAATCCTCATTTCAGCTCAATTTTGACAATTTTTTGGCCACTTGGCATGGCATGGGAGCTTCCAGAAATCTGCCTCAGAATCTGCATTTCAACTTGTGGCAGTGTAGATCACATTTTTAAGAACAATGAAAAGAACTGAGGTGCTGTTTTGCCAGTGTATTTTGCCAATCAATGAAAGACATGGAGCTCCAGTAACAGCTTAAACTGAGCAGTCATTATTTGTGACTTGCTGTCTTACTTTCTCACTTGACAGCATCAGATTGCATTTCCAAGTGTAGATAGAGAGCACAGAGCAGTAGCTGCAGTCAGTGGGACTGGGCATAAGCACCTAGAGTTCTGTGCAATAAGGCAACCAAAATGTAAACCCAAATCTATTTGTGTACTCAATTACACAAGTCACATCTGTACAATATTCTGTGACATGAGGGGTTTTCTGAGTATATATGACAAAGTACTTAAAGCCATGAGTCCAGTGCAAATATAACCACAGGACTGAAGATGAAAGAACAAGAAAAAAAGACAGTCTGAATACCACAGAATGCTGACTACATGAGCCTCATCTGTTCTCTGTACCGATACATGCAGACAAGAGCTCAAGCTAGTATCTGGAAAAAAAATCAATTTTGGAATTTTCAAATTTTTGCATTCCTGAGTAACTTGAGTAACATTCTTCTAACAGCCCATTGTACTGAACACAAACTGATGAACTTTGTAATTTTGAAATTACAAGTTTACAAGCCCTACCTTCAGGGCACTAAGAACAGCAGTAAAGATATTAAGCTGCACAGCTTGCTGGCGAACACCTTTAGCTTGCTTGACACATTCAGCAAAATGATCCAACATCTGTAATCTAAAACAAAGGAAAGAACATAATTGAAGTGACAGCCTTTCAAAATAAAAACTAAGGCACAGCTGGTAAAAACCACACACAACAAAAGGACCTTTTAAGTTCAGTAACAGAATGTATGCTTCAGGACCTGCAGAAGGTATTCACTATAGGTAGTAAGGGCAGAGTTACTCGGAACATCCCTTTGCTGGTTCTTTAGTTCATCTACAAATATTTACTACTCCTTTGAAGAAAATACCACCAAAAGGAAGTGAACCTTCAGGTGCATTTGACTGTATACCTAGAAAGCTATGAGGAGCAGAGTGGAAAAATGCTGTCTTTCCACTATCATTCAAAATAGTTACCCTTTGCATTTGTTTTAATTTTCCTATTGTTTTTCCCAGTTAACCTCCATTCCTGCCCCCACTCCTCCCCAGAAAATATTACTGGAAGGAGGAACATTCCCTAGGAGATACCAAAAACAGGAGTGTAATGAATAATCTGCATTCTTAATTACTCAGCAATTCCCAAGTTACATCTTTTCACAGTTAACAGCAAATATAGACCAAGTTGAATTACTGCAAGCTGGCCTCAAGACTGTCCTGTGCTTACTACAAAATGAGGTTGACTGCTACAAAAAAAACTGTTCCCATGCGGTTTGCAACGAAAGATGATTTTACTTTGAAATGCATGTTAGAACTGCCAAGCACTCTCTGCTCAGTGACAAATTGCCTAAACTGAATAACAAAATTGGTCCTGACAACTCATAACTCCATAGAGGTAATGTGAAACACAAAGGGAAATAAGTTGAATTCCATTTCCTCTTTTTCATCATGAATACAATCCCTTGCTGACTATAAATCAAATGGTCTTACTTGTGAAAGCCAAATGAAATTCAGTTTTCAAGGCTGATTTGAAGTTAATTGCAGGGAATACTTTTGCAGGAAATTTTGGTTGAAGAGATATTACTACTGTTAAATGCAGTATGAGAAGAGAAGAATCTAGTCTCCATCTCTGAACATTAATCTTCAAAAGTTATAAAACTGAGGAAATCACTTTATTTCTAAAGTGAGTAGACGTATTCTGGAATCCTGAGACACAATGGACACCAAATACTAAACTCTGAATTTAAAGACAGTTGATACCATAGTCAATTCTTATTTCAGGAAAACAACCAACCAAACAAGCAAACAAAAAAACCTCCCAGTATAACAGTACCCAGAGAAACAAGGCATTAGCTTCTGAAATCGAACACTGATGTACACTGACCTATGTTTGTAAGAGACATGAGGAAAAACCACACCAAAGAGAGCCACGGATGCATCAATGACAGATACTCCTAAAGGAAGGGGACCAGGTACAGCTTCACCAGCAGGGATGCGCAGATAAATAGAAGAGGGATCATGTTCCAGAGCACCACTTCCAGACGCACTGTTTGGCTGAAGCTGCAAAATGCCACACAATGTGAATACCTCTGAATATACCTTTGCACACAAAACTTGGAACTAGAGATAACTAAAACACACATACAATAGTTAAAACAACAGAATAACTTACAAACACCTGAATGTAACTGCAGTATCCCCATGCATACACATTAGCATTTACAGGGTTAGTTGAATTCTGAAGGGTCAAAACCATTAACAGCTGGATAAATACACAAATTATCACTCCTGGTATTAAAATATGAAAATTAAGAGAAAAGCAGGTTAATTCTGGTATTAATAGTAGCTTCTGAATCACTGATTATGAAGTGCCATTTCAGAAAAAAGGTTATTCATTCACTCTCTGAGCACAGAGTTACAACACAGTCTATTAAATGATCAGTTTTGGCTACAATAATGCCCTACACAGAAAGACTTAGAAACAGTACTAAAATTATTAATTCTCCTATCATCAAGAAAATACTTCCTAACCATCATTCTTTCATGAAACACTACTAAGCAATCATCTATTTTCTCGGAAGAAAATTCTGTATTCTTATCAATTATTTAATCGTGAAACAGAATTACAATCTAGTAGGTCTGTATTCTTCGGAGAAGGTCAGAAAACACAGCAAGGTTTGTTTAGACCTCTATACCACTAAAGATAAAACATGACTAAGCACAAGAGAATCATTGAATGATATAAAGTTAGGGGTTGCAACAGATCCTAAAGATCATCTAGTCCCAAACTCCCCACCATGGGCAAGGACATCTCCCACTAGAACAGGTTGCTTAAGGCCTTATCCAGCCTGGCTTTGAACATTGCTAGGGTTCAGGTATCCATAACCTCCCCTGGCAATCATTCCAGTGTCTCACCACCCTCACAGTGAAAAATTTCTTCCTAATAATCTAAAGTCCCCCTCTTTCAATTTGCACCCATTAGTCCTTGTCCTATCACTGCAGTTCCTGACGAAGAGTCCCTTTCCAGCTTCCCTGTAGGCCCCCTTCAGATACTGGAAGGTTGCTGTGAGGTCTCCACACAACCTTTGCTTCTCCAGGATGAACAGCCCCAACTCTCTCAGCCTGTCATTGTAAGGGAGGTGCTCCAGTCCTCTTATTAACTTTGCGGCCCTCCTCTGGACTTGCTCCCAACAGTTCCATGTCCTTCTTATGCTGGGGACACAAGAGCAGAGTAGAAGGGGAGAACCACCTCCTTTATCCTGCTGGTCACGCTGCTTTTGATGCAGCTCAGGTTTCCATTGGCTTTCTGGGCTGTGAGCACACACTGTCAGAGTCCTGTGATGGATCACAGACGTTCACTTACCAACAGTGCCACTGTTTTACAGGCAGGAGGTTAAAAAGAAAAAAAAAGGCTGGAGGGGGAAAAAAAGCTCTGTGGATTGAAGACTGCAGTGGAATTTTACATCCTCCACAACAAACAAAAGAAGTTTATAAAACTTTCTTTTGCTTTGACATGCTGATCTTGGCTCAGAAACAGCTACCCCTCAGTTTCTCACCCTTGGTATCAGTCTTGGCTTTTGAATCTGCTCCATCAAGCCTTCTGAGAAATCTTCCCATTATCAGATGGCTGTTGCAGAAGTGGCGTTTTCAGCCAACAACATTGTGTCAAGACTTTCAAATGAAACATAAGATTTCATACTACACCTATAAAACCAGTTAAATCTTGTTTTGCTATAACACCATTTGCAATACTGGTATTTTGACAGCGGTTTCATTATAAAACATGTTAAGTGGGACTTACATTTCTCCTAGTTCAAAAAAATCTATATGAGAATGACTGCTAGGCTAGGAAGATTGGCAGACGGGAAGAGATGCTGAGTTGTTGTTTTTTTTTTAAGAAATGAGGCTGGTTCACTAAGCACAACCCTATGAGCAGCATTATGCAATTTATATCTCATCTGTAGGTGGTTTTTAATCAAAATAGTACCCTGTAGATGGGAGGACATATATCTAACAAAGCTCTGAAATAAGACTAAAAACAAGGTATTAAGCTTCAGTTTTAGAAGGCTTCCCCACACACACATTACACAGACAGGGCAGATAATTCATTCTTCTAGTTTTTTTATTACCTGATCTTCAATTGACTTATGATCTGTTTCCTGCAGCCAAGAGCCGAGCAGAACACTATCATCATAATGACAAAGAGACCTTAGGAGTGATGTGGTTGTATTAGCAGAGTTGTCTGTCAAAGTAAATTCTGCTACCAGCTCTCGAAGCAGTGCATTAAATGATCCTAAAAGGACAGACATTTAAAAAGAATGATTGCTCTTCTTTGCCAAAACATTTTAGCTAGTGATCAGAAGTTACAAATGTACTATTACTTCAATTTTAGAGGTAGCAGAGAAGTAAACCTGACAACACTAGAGTTGAGAGCAAGGCTTCAAATGGAACTGTAGGCTCTCAATTCCCAAATCATGGGTACCCAAATACCCTAAGACTAGGTAAGGTTGGAAACCACTGGAGGTCATCTAGTCCCACCGCCTGCTCAAGCAGGGTCCACTTGAGCACATTACTCAGAATTGTGTCCTGTTCTAAGCAACAGATTAGGCCATCCCTTACAAGATGACAATCCAGATTTAGGAGAAAACCTGCTTATCCACATGATCATGTAAACATAATGAATTAACAAAAAACTCAAAGAAACCCAAGAAGTTCATCTGTCAGACCATCTGACAGTGCCTGGCAATTTACTAATAGCAGATCTGTGTAACAGATCAAATCAGGTTTAAAAAAAAAACAACCAAACCAAACAAACAAAAAAACCCCACTGTAACCAAAACTAAACCTACATTGTCACATCTGTCTTTTCGGTATATTAAGAAATAAAGTTCTCTATCTTTTAAGTAACAATGATTTAAAACACCATTATTCGATCTCAAGACCATGATCTCCATACCTCTCAATCATCCTATAAACGGGACCATAACTTCTATACTCCAAGTGTTACTCTATGAATGCTTTGCAATATTCATACTCCATAGTTATACTGTCAAAATTATATACAGAAGATGAGGAATGTAGCACAAAATTCTTGGAGATTCCTCGAATTGTATTTTCACTCTTAGAGCTGCTTCCAAGCTAAGCATCACAAGCACTAAGTAGAATTTTTACTTTAACAAAAACTTTTTACGAATTTATGTACCTTCGTATGTCTTCGGAGGCAATAAAGCCAATATATCATAAAGTCTTAAACGAACCATAGCTGCACTAGCTTTGAGATGTGCTCCATGGGCTTTAATTACTGAGGGAATGCTATAGAATTAAAAACAAAAAAGAGAAACCAGAAATGTTGCAGTTACTGAAAAGAGTATTGTCCGATTGCTTTTCACAAGATATAACTCTAGGCAAGACAAGAAAACAGTGTTCAGAGAACTACTCTGAACAACACTGCTCAATTAACAATACATTTTCAGAACTAATTGTACAGAGAAAACTTTTTTAAAAAAACCCAACAAACCCAGAACATACGCTGCAATAAATCAGTGACATGCACCTCCTCAGAAGTTCTATTTTAATTACAGGTGGGGCAGGGGGAAGGGGCAGACACCAAACCACAAAACTCAACTCTAAATTAGTTCTAGTATTTCCAGGAAAAGACAAAAGTGAATAAAGAGCAAAAACTGCCTACTTACTGCGACATCATTGTCATGGCACATTCTATGGGTGTCATCAGTTTCCTGATCACATCCTCAGTAAGGAGCTCAGGGCAGTGAGCAACAAAGCTTCTCATAGCTAATAACAAAACAGTTTAAATTAAACTTTCACTGAAACAAACAAGCATAAAACATAAACAAGATACAAATCCTAAGAGAATAACAAAAGAGTAGCAATTAAAAATGTTTATTCAAAGACTGTCTGGTATGTTCATAAAACTGTATGTCAAAACCAGGACATACGGATGAAAATTTGACACATTTTACTCATTTTCAGAGAAAAAGGGGAAGTTACAGGAGTTCTCTCTACAATAATTGGGATCACGTTTTGGTTTACTGTGCAGGTGTAATCTTAAAGTCTGAATGTCTTACCACACAGAGCTCCAGCACGGCCTTCCAGTGTTACTTGCCAGGTGAAAGAATCTCCTCTTGCCTTCTCTGCTTCCAGCTCCTTCAGAGAACGTGGAAACACATTTCGCCATAGCAGCAACATCTTAGGCAGATGATATCGAACAACAGAAGGACCTATGCAAAAAAATAAAGTGACAGTATAACAAAAATGTGTATTTAAGTGTGAAAAATTTGCTATGAAGGCTTTTGCTCTTCAAACTATTTTTGTCTTTTTTCCAAACTCTTTTTGTCTTTTTTCACTCCTCTTCTTTTCTGCCCTACTTGGAACAATGAAAACCAACTGAAATTCTTTCTTATTCCTAGGTTGAAAGTGTGGCAAATAACTACTATACATCATATGTGCTTGTTGGTATCAGTACTAAAAATAGGAAATAGGATATCCTACATACTGTCAAGTCATATAGAACTATGGTCAACTGTCTTATTACTGTCTTTTTATTTTGACTTCTAATATTTTAATAAGAACTTTGAAAGCAGGCTCTTTAGCCTACTCTAACCTGTCCATAAAACAAGTAGAAAAATAACTGATAGTTATTGATCATGTAAACTAGTTTAACAGTCAAGTTTTCAACTTCTCAAAAACATCCAGTGCAAGTACATTGAAAATATATTGGAGGAAAACCAATATAGGAATACACTGTTAGAAAAACATGATGATAAACTGCCAAAACGAGACAATTTAGAGAAATGAGATGAAACACAAAATGGTATTTGATGAGAGATCAAAACACGGCAAAATGCATCAGAAATGTATCATATTTTCCAGTATAAAAGAAAGTCAAAACAAAACAGAAAAGAACACTATTGCTGCAAAATTCAAGAGTATACTTACAACCTCTCAAAATGCAGCTTCTGATGCTTCTGTAATGGCAGATACAAACATGAGGCTGGCTTTTTTAAAAGACAGCTGAAAGGCTTTTAAACTGATACCGCTTCTAATCAGTGCTGATGTCTATCTAGAGACACACATGCAACTTGTGGGAATGCTCACTGTGTTTCATCTACTGTCCATTTCTTCTGCAGCACAGTATTAAGGAAGGAAGAGTATGGGCAATTTTACCCTTTCAGAGAATGACTAAAGGCTGGGTTTCTAAAAACAGAACGGAAATTTTTTTTTAGGTATGACGCCTTCTACCATACTTCAGCTTAGAGAAGCACTAATATTTCACTTCTCCCCAGCACATTAGTGCTGAAGTAAGTGCACTAACACTCTGTTTCCCCTGTATAAATACTCTTGTTCCAGATAATGAGTTCATTATGTGTAAAGACCATTGTGCCAGAGTGGATAATCAGAAGTGTTGGACAAACTTTAAAATAAAAGAAAAAGCAAAGCATTTTTACAAACCTAAAGTCATAAGTGCTCCAAGTAAAAGCCATCCAGCTTGAGTCCGCTGCAAAGAGAGCCTGCTGTTCTGAGCAGCAGTTCGTAACAGATCCTCAGCAATGCTGACCACCATCTGCACCAAAGGCAAAGCACAGGGGGTTTAAAATCATAAATGAAGCCACTGCAAGCTACTTCTACTTGTTCACTCTTACAGACTAAAGATGTTCTCAAATCATTTAAGTTGACCTTCCATAAAGAATGAATGCAGATTACATATCATGCTGATGATTAATGCTTTTCATACGATAACAGACCAAACCATTCCTTCAGCAATTATTTCAGCAATTTTTCAATAATTCAGTTTCTCTTCAGCAAATTTGAAAGAGAGGAAAAGCACTGTTAAATATTGCAACTGAGATTGTAAAAGCATGTGCTCTGGCCACTACTCTTGCACAAGGCACAAGTTCAATTTCAATAATGCTTTAACTCATTAGCATACCACCCATTTTACAAAGCTATTACTTGTAGATAAAAAGGTATCTCTTAGTACACTCACAGAGGAAACATTATCTCACCTTTCCTTTGGCATGAGGAATGCCTAGTGGACACTGATGCACACCACCTAACAAAGCAGCCATTGCAAAACTGTAGCCACTAACAGCTTCGGGGGAGGTCTTCAGATTGTTGAGTCTTTCTGCACATCTATCTAAAAATGGAGTCAACTGAAAGGGCAATGCCACAGCTACACACCGCAGGCACCAGGCAGCAGCCAGTCGGGCAGCCATGCTGGGATGAAGAAGAACTGAAGTTACTGTCTCCAACAGACCTATAGAAAGGAGAATTTACAGTCTTTAACTTATGATGCACTTTTTAATACACACAGAAAAGTAAACTGAATAGATACTAGACAGCCAGTGTGAAACTTAAGAAAGTCAGAATTAAAGTACTTGAATTTGCTAACTTTGCCTTTTTCTTTAAGGAAAGACACTAGTGGTTACTAGCATTATGCTGCTTCCCATGAGGTTTTATCAACAAAGGTGGAACTGTCAGAGCCACAGCACTGACTCCTACTACTTGAACACTGAAAAGAGGCAGCAGCACTGTTTAAGAAAACAGGCACTGGATGAGATGATTCCCATAATGTTTTACAGATTGCCAATAACAAAGCAACAATAACACTGATCCTTGGGTTTGCTTCACATTGTAGCCAAGCACATGCTGTAGATGTCACTGACTGCTGTACTCTGCTTTTGACATGGTGCTGCCTCCCCTGCAGCAAATTTACATCCTTCTACACTCTCCGAACTTCTGTGCCTACCTAATCCCACTTTCTAACTGCACCCTTCAGTCCCATTTGTCTCCACACCAACACTTTCTTTAGTCCAGATCTTGGCAAACTTCTATTTCAAAGCCCCCACTGCTGCTTGTTTTCTCTGGAGCTAGTGAACAACTTCTACCTGCTGAGTTCACAGCAGCTAACAGAAGTAATACTGAGATATAGTCGCCTCTGTTTTTATGGGACACAGCTGCCAGAAGGAATAAATATGAGCACAGTCTTCCCCACTCCAAAGGTGGCATAAAATCAGTATGAGAAGAATGTCATATGCAACAAGACAACAATCTATATGATGAAATGTCTAAAGGAGCTTGCACTTCCAGTGGAAAAAACATCCACAAACTCAAAAAACATAAAGCTGTAACACTACAGTATAAATGTGGATTCAGATACTGAAACAAAGAAGAAAATCCCACACAAACCCTAATCAACTTCAGCCAAAAAACTACTTCTTTTAAAGGGGCCTACCAACAGCTTCATCTCGACCAAAATATTTTTGCCTCCCCGCAGAAATTTGGTAAAGGCAACAGTTTTCCAGGAGCAAGTATTTCAGACCTTACATAGCAAAACAATGTATTTCCTATAAAACTGTTACTGTAAACAAACCAATATGAAAAATAACCACTTTACTCACCCTAAGAAAGAGCTTCAGACCGACTCCAATCAAAACAGCTGTTTAATACTTTGTCGAACATGAACTAAGGTTAGGGTGCTAGACACAATGAGCTGGACAAATGTAGCTATCTGGAGTACCACAGGAAGTACCAATTTCACAGATTTATTTCTTTCATATTCATTTATTATTTAACTAGATTTAATGATATTTCATATTCATTGCCCAAATGCCTCACTTAATCTATTTCCATTTAGCTGCATACCAATAGAGGGTTCTTGAATAAGAGGAGATGCAGTGGCATTCAGACTCTGAACCAGACTACCCAGCTCCTGGAGGGCACACACCATTACGTGCTGGCTTGCAGCTACATCAGCAGCTCCTGATTTATTTTCACTGTTAGCATCATTCACTACTGCTTCTGTAGAAAAGAAAACAAGAGTATCTTGCTTAACTACTATTCGAATCACACCAGAGCATTCACAGGACAGAAAGTGACAGTTTCATTTTGACATCAATCCTACATTAAAAGAAAACCACAAGTCTGGTCATAGTGAGAACTCACAAAGTGAATTCTGCAGGGAAAGAGTTTTATAGCTATCAGCCAAACACTATTGTCCAAAGACCATAAAAAACAGATGCCCAGCAGTTACTATGGATAGCAGAGCACTAAGAGGTAGGATAAACAGTGTAACACAGTAAAAGCACTTATACAAAACACATATGCTGTATATCTGTATCTATACACAGTAACAAAACATACAATCTTTACATACCTAGGTTCTGCACACAAATTTGCATGCATATACTTTCAGTGAAACTAAAAAAGAGACCTTTAGTAAATAATAAATCACAATCTCTAATCATGTCAGAGTTATCCAGTTGAGTTCCTTAATCCCACTGTATGTTCTCCTACACAATATCACAGAAGCAGCAACTGTCTCTTCAAAAAGGGACTTCAGTATGAGCTTAATGTTTGTGTGTCTAGTATAGAACAAATTTAGGAAATGGTTGGCTGTATATGAAGGGAAGCAATTATTACCAAGTAAAAACCCTTCCCATTTTTCATCACATTCATGAGAAATCCTCAAAAAAAGAGAAAATTCTTCAAACTATCCAAATACACAATTGAATTTCCTGCAACTTTGACAGAGTGGCAGGAGGAGTCATTTCTGCAACTGTTTCCTCTCAGAAACAGAATTTTCAATAGACTTGTTTTCCTGGAAGTAATACTTGTGGTAATCAGGAACCTTTTGAAGTTCCATGCCTATCCCATCAAAAATAGTTACGAGAAGAACCTGCAAAAGTTTCTAAATCAATTTCATTTCTATATGTTAAACATTGGTTTAAATTCAAATTAGATGGCAGCAGAAAAGAAAAACATGTTTGGTAAATACGATGATGTGTATTTCCAATTTACTGTTCAAATCTCCAGCTCGAGGTAATTCCTTTCATAAGAAACAAATACCAAGAGAGTTTTGTTAGCCCTCTTAGTGATTACATATTCTGCAAAGTTTTGCAAAGGGGTCATATTTTTCTTCTGTAGTTCCAGTCTTCAGATTACATAATTTTTGTCACAAAATCCAGTTGGATATTAATATGGATCTTAGTGGGGGAGACACAAAGACCTACAAGATCGTGACCTACAGGACTTTCAACACTGTTAGTAAAGAACTCTGCATGACTTTCAATACAACCTATCCCAAGATAGATGGCAAATGCAGTTTTCTTCTCCACTTCCAATCTAGGCTTTTTATATTGCATCTGCTATCTGGGATAACAAGCCAGTTTCATACAATCACTTTTTGAGCAGAGCTTAACCTCTGAACATTTGAAAAAGAAAGCAGATGAACTGTCATTTCCCATAAGAACAAAATTACTCCTCACAGTAGAAGAAAACTGAAAAATGGCTGCCTCAGTAAAATGACAGTAACTTTCAACCAGTCCCAAATGAAGAAAAATGATTCTCACCCACTGCCTTCATTTGTTTACCAATGGCTTGACATATTTCTTTGGCAGCTGCAATCTGTGCTTTCTCCCCCAGTAAGCTGCCCACAGTTGCCCTCAGGATAAAGGACACACATCTTCGAGAGTACACAGCCTCCACGTGGGTCTGAGTTGCACGAGGATGGGAGACCAGATCAAGGACATGGGACAAGAACGTAGCAAAGTTGCGCTCCAGCCACTGCCCTCCTAATGTTGTAACAAAGACAACGTAGGCCTGCAAATTCAGAAGTCACACAGCAACCAATTAAAACAGAAACAAAAGGCTGTGTGAGACTCACAGCCAGACTCAAGCAGAATGCACTACAGTAGCAACACCAGTTAGCAATAAGCAACCCTAACCTAATGAGGCTACTCAGCATGAATCAATTCAGTATCCAGGTCTTTGCTGCTGAATCTTAACCTTTCCCAGTACCAAGAGTAGCTCCTATATTGTGATGTATAAAATACTCTCTGGATGACAGCAAAAAACCCAGTTCGTTGCTTTAAATGTGCCTCTTTCTAAAAAATTTAAGAACACCATGTAAATGACAGCAGCAACATCAATGTTTTCCAGTTCACAATGAAAACCTGGCATATTCACCAAGTTCACCTGAAAAAGGCTGAGAAAAGATAAAGGGTTCCACAAAACAACCTATGATCAAAGTATTTAGATTCTGGGAAGTTACTGTAGCATATTGAAATAAATGTCAGAGTGACAATGTCTGAATTTGAAGAGATGCTGCCACCACCTCTTTCAGACAAGAGGAGCTTCCACATTCATCAGATTTCACCTACTCATGAGAGATATATGGGAAGAAGAAATGTAGTTTAACTAATCAGAGCTGCAGCTGAGAAGAGAGACACGAGAGGATAACAGTGCATCCTCTCTAAAAAGAAACTAGATTTAAAAAGGGAACTAAAGTCTTCAATATACTACATTTTAAAATATTTTTGCAAGTTAATCCCACCTAATATACACTGATCAAATAAGTTTTCCTTAGCTCATATTTTAATCTATTGTTACTGCATATCAATAATAAAAGAAAGCAGATAGGTGAATGATACCTCATGTACATCTCACAAAACAGAAGAGTCAAATTAGACCTATAAGTTAACTTATATAGAAATACAGAACAGAAATGTGTATCTTTTCTACTAAAAAGGTTAGAATTATGTATAAATTTTACTTCATTAAAAAAATTACAAACCTGGGTAACACCAACTCGCACTTCCCTATTGACAGATCCTCCTACTTTTAACATCTCTCCACCACTCTTCAGGAAACCAGATCCTCCTCGCAGAAATCCCGTAGCCATGAGCTCCAAGACCTCCTCAAGCGTGGCTCTCTTCACATTTTGACGCATCACTTTTTAAAAAGAAAAGTAATAATCTGTTCCCAAATTATTGCTCAACACAAGCAATGATCTTAAAACCAGACTTATTAATTCAAAACCATCTTGGAAAAATAAATCCACCCAATATTTCAGACAAAAATTTGCTTTCATGCTTAAAAAATAAGCCACTTCTCCCAGGTGACTCTTGATACTTTGCTATGCCTTTTCTTTGTATTACTACAACAGAGATTTTGCACTTTTTTTAGTTTATTGTTTATAAAACCAATCCATGGACAATTTTCCATCTACTGGAATAACAATGTGTTGTGCAACACTGTCATATAACAAGGTACTGAAAGTGCAACTGAGTGTGCCAAGGTAGACATGGAATCCAGAATCCAGAAGGGCTCCTACCTGTTGCTTGTTTTGGTATCAGTGCTGTAGCCATGACTGTCCCCAAAAGCTTTGACACTGCAACTCGCACTCCATAGTTTGAGTTTTCCAGAGCTTTATAGCACAGTGTTGCAACATTCTCTAGTTCAGCTGTCCACATAAACACCGCTTCATTCTGTAATTCCAGCAGACACTGTAAGAAAAACAGACTTGCTAAGCACCAGGAGACCATTCTTACATTGTATCTAAGTATCAGACTGCAATCATCAGGTTTATTCAGCAAATACTTTAATATGAAAACTTTAAGAATTAATTTACACATACTCTCCTATATGCCTAACTAACCTATGCCTAACTATCTTAGCCGAGTAAACAATCAGAAGAGTCATGGATCAGGCTAATACATAAACTAAAAAATTAAAAGAAAGCCCAACACAAGAACCATGTTACCAAAACCCTCTCCCACTGAGGCTCACAGATAATATATTCTATCTCATAGTTGTTTATCAAGTGGGGAATACAGCACTACAGTATCTGTGAAATAAGTCAAACGTCTGAGCCTGCAGTATAGTAAACACTTACCTTGTACAACTAATTATCAAATTTCCTTTCATAAACAACAGGTTCCAGTTCAACTGCAGGTACTCCACAGTCACAGCACAAGAATTTCTATGACTGGTGAGCAGACACCCACCTTAGCCACTGCACACCGTACAGCCATGGATCTGTCTGTCAGCAGAGACCGAGCATTCTTATAAATATCACGGTGACAAGAGGCTGCTGCTCCTCCAAGTCCATTGAGAACTTTCCGCAAACTCATCAGAATTTCACTGCGGCCTTGAGACTGCACACACACAAAAACATTTATGCAAAAATGTGGACACAGAAGTTACATTAAGAACCAGGTGTACACTTTTGCATATTCCTGCAGGAATATTTTTGCAAATACTGAAAATGAAGGCATATATAACTGCTATGTAGCTGTTTTAGATAGAAATAAACACTATACATAACTTTTAAGTAAAGTCCTTCAGTTATCACATAAATTGAGCCCAGGCAACCCAACAAATTGACTCTAGGTAAAATGCTTCTGCACTGCCCCACTATTTATCAACTGCAGACTCGAGGGAAAAAAGAAAAAGCAGCTGATAGTAGAGAAGGGAAAGCCCAAGTTAGCAGCTTCATGCTATACCTGCACACAGGCAGGTACTTACAATCTGAGAGCACACACACACACAAAAACAAATAAATAAATAATCACACAGGTGCAACAACACAGCTGAAGAAAACAGCTGCCACCACAAGATCCACACAATCAGTATTCCAAATTGTCCCAACAGAGCTATTTGCATAAAATCAGATCCACTAACAGCCCAAGCTACATTCTCTCAATATTGTGACACACTCTCTCTTTTCAGGGCACAATGTATTGTGCACACATGCAGAGTAACAACTTCCCTGCAAAATTCAAGTATTCATTATTAATTTTTAACAACGGAATGTTTATTCAGAGTGCATGGGCAAAACTCCTAACAGAGTAGTCAGAAATGACAGATACAGTCATTTTTGAATTTTAATTACTGATGCCACTATGAAGCAACTACTACAATATTCATATGATAAAGTCTAAACTCTCTGCAGTAGACTTGAAACTAGCTAGGTAAGTGATTTGCATGCTTCAGTGTAGAAGAAAAACAATCCAGGTAATTTGGCAAACACCTCTGGAGGAAGCAGGTTTCAGTTTAAATGGAATAAAGACCACATAAATAAACTGAAACTTACCTCTGCACTTTTCAGAGACTTTAACAGATTATTCACAGTTTCTGGAAAAGAACTACCCAGCATTCTGCCCATTTTTTCATAAAATGCTCCAACACATGCCACAGCAGCCCTACGAAAAAATACAGAAAAAGAGTACACATATTAATGTATCATCTAAATGAAAACAAATACTTAAATAGAAATGTATCTTTTAATCAACATTGATGAATAAAAATCTATTTGTTACCCACTACTTACACTGGCTGCTTGACACTACACATTTAAATAATTTTTTTGCTTACCAAAAATAGTAACAGAAAAGTTACCAGCTTTTAAGAATACAAATGTATGTGAAAGGGTATTACTTACTATAGGATCTATATACAGAGTGACAAATTATGGAGAAAACAAGATAGGCTGAAATCTCAGTAAGATTAGGGTTTTGTGTTTCAACAGTCTCTTTTCCAAGCAGCTGCAAGAAAACCCCTACCCTGTAATATCCTGACGCATTTTTGTAGATACTTAATGATGGGGCTTTTTTCAAGACTGAGAACTTAAAATGCAGAAATTATTGCATAAGACAAGAAAATTTACAGCCACTGTAAAATCTCTGGACTCATAAACAGTTATTTGCATGTTTTGCTTGCCCTACCATTTGATATTAGAAATATTTAATTAACGCTATACTGCAGTTATATCCACAAATTGTTCCAGAACAGCCACAGAAGCAGCTCCTGAAAATATGCACTTTTTCGTCACAAAGGCGTGAGGCTCTTTTTAAATCTGTAATTGCTGGCTAAATAGTTTTTTAGCAAAGTTACATCACAAACTCATTACAACCTCCTCCTTAAGGGGCATTTGTCCATTAAAAAACCTTCTGCACTACGACTTGGGTAGCATAATTTTGAGAGCATATTACAGCAGAAAACCCTGCCCACTTATACAAGTTCCTCACATAGCTGCAAGAGCTAGAAATAAGAGGACAGTATCTGCCCAAACAGTGACTATTTCAGACTTTACTGTCAAATCCTATTGTTGTCATAATGTCTGAAGGCAACACCAAATTAGGGTTTGCTAGACACCATGAACATATGAAGCAGTGCATGGGAAGTACCAAAAAAGTTTCAGTGGAAGTTGTTTGTGGCATTAACCAAATTCCTACCAATGAGACTGCTTCTATCACTAAAGACAAACTGGATCACACATACATGCACACACATATCCACATACAGAGTCTCTGCTTGAGACACCTGCGCAACTTACCATGGTACAGGAATAGAAAAGGCAATGTTTGAATATTTGGTTACAATTCTCTAGGCACAGATGGCACTCTGGTTTGACAATCTGCATGTTCCACCTTAACTGGGGTACCTGAGTACAACCAGCAGTAATTCAACTCCTGGAATGTCTTCATTAACTGTTATCCTCTCCCTGCCATGAGCATGTGAAGAGTCATAACACAGTACCTTGCCTAGAGAAAAACATTCCACTTTCAGATAGCCATGTATGTGTCATCTTTGAGTCCTGCCCTGCACAATCTCAATCCAGTGCTTTTCTCTGCTTTTCTCTGCTATCTATCAAGCATATGTGAACTCCAAACAAGCACAAAGAATATATGTAAACATAGCGTGCACACATATAGGCAGATCCTTCTGTAATATCCAGGACCACTTGGCTTAAAAATCATTCCCCTTTCCCCAGTAACATTAAACATACAGTTTTGTGGGCAGGTAGGCTGCAGTATCATCTTTGCTCTTGATGATGTCGTTACACTTGTCAAGCGTCTGAAAAACAGTGAATGTGTCTCCAATGCTGTAGAGAGCAGCAAGATTTTTTGCAAGTAGCTTCCGTGTGGGTGGCCCAGGGGAACTGCTGATGAGTCCTGTTAGCTGTTCTACAAGTTTCTTCTGTTTTTCCTTGACATCTGTCTGTTAACAGACCAGAAATAAATAAGAAAAGTAGCTTAATCCTCTGTGTTGCTGCTGAAACCCAGAAAAATCTACAAGAAATGGAAGCAAACCTTATACCACTCCCAATTGTATGTAACTCAGCAAATTGCTTGTCTCAGAGAGAGATGAGAGACACATTCAACAATAGCAGAGACAGATGCTAAATGCATGCTAAATGCTCAGAATTAGCTGCTATCCTATTTAATCTTTACTTTTTAAAAATACTTACTTGTTGCCTACTGACTGCCTACAATTAAACATTTAAAAGCTACAAATTAACACAGAGGCTCTTCAGGCTGAACTTGCAACCATACAGTTACCATCTGGCCATTACCGGTCAACTTTCTCTGGCATGAAATTAATACAAATGCTTTTTAAAATAAAGTTTTTTTAGAAAGAAGGGGGAAAAAAAACCCCATAAAATTACCTTGTTGGCAGCTACCAGCACTTTATCCAAAAATCTCAGCCACTCAAAGATAAAAACTGGTCTCTTTGCTTCTGTGATTTGGGCTAATGCTTCCTCGTTCAGTAACAAACTATGAGCCAGCTCCATAATGGGTTAAATTCCAGTTTTATTGCCAATTTGTGTAGAAATTCTAAAATAAAAATGTAAATATTAGTATAAAGTACAGTACATCAGTATAAAGCTTCAAAAATCAAATAGAAATACACATCTTGCTTAGACTTGTCTTAGTCAAGCAGTCCCACATAAAAGCTACTCACTTATTTACAAACTGAGTACATTCGTTATTATTGCAGGGAACAGAGCTGTTTAATTGTAAAAAGAGCACCTACAGGCATTTCAGGGTACAAACTCTCAGCCAAGAAAAATATACTGAAGTCCTTGTTTAAAAAAGGTAAAGCAATTGTCTCCTCTTACAATGAAAGAGAGAAAGGATTGTCACAAATCAAGACCTCTGAGCACAGTTCCCAAGTTGGGGCACGAATCTGGCCCCCTTCTCAACACCCTTCAACAGACAAGCTGAGAAGATGAGCCTACCACAAGCAGGAATTTCCAGCCAATGCAAGTTTGAGAGAAGCAGGAACAGTGATAGGATTTGGCATCACTGACCTAAGACTTCCCAGATCCCACTAGCCTTCCTTTAAGTGCTGGACAAATAAACTCTCTGATATCCAGCAAGCCTTAGGTGTGACAGTCTAGAACACAAGCAGCAGCTAAATTCCTGCAGGTTTCCCCAGCAGGCAGAATCCTGCAGATGGAACACTGATAATCCTGCTCAAAATCAATGGGGGCTGGCATCAAAGCACTACCAAAAACACACTATCAGTGTAAGCAAACACTCTGCCAACAACTTCATCTTAGCAAACCACCTGAAAAAAGTGTAGCTGTTTAATGCAGAGCTGACTGAAAAAATAAAACCACAGAACTTATCCAAAATCACAACATTAAGTCAACCATCTTCAGCAAAAAGAAACCCAAAAAGCAAAAAAACCAACCCAACCCCAAAACCTGAATGCAGTGATGCTGAAACTAGGATCTCAGGCAAAACAGAGAAAGCAAAACAACTAAGGAGTATTATGTAAGATATCAGCTTTCAACAGACATCATCTTTTGACAGCTGCACTGCTCCACTTGTGCTCTCAAGAGCTCACAGCTGCTTCCTCATTCATGGTCGAACACAAATTCCTGAAGTCAAATGAAGTGACTTACACTGATTTTTTTAAACAGTCCCCAAATGAGACATTGGTACGGGTGACATATTAATACTGTATTATGGTTTGAAATACACCTTAATGATTTGGTGCTGATGCAACTAAAGTATCACAAGTTTTTAATGTTAAGGTTGTTCCCTGAGCTTCAGCACTCTGTATATTTTTCACTGCATACAGTTCCAGCAACAGATCGGCAAAGGTGGAAGAGCCATGTATGGAAGCACAGACAGCCTTCCCTAACTCCTCTAAAGGCATTTTCTGGCTTTTTCCTTTTTTTACATTTATAAAGAACTGAAAAGGCATTGCCTGTCAATAACTCAGACACATCACTTCAAAACACCTTTACATGAGAGCAGAGAGAGATGCAATGAATGATGGCACTACGATTGTCTGGATACCATCCCAGAGATCTTCACTGCTTGTCACACCCACACAGCACAGCAGTACTGTAAGTACTGTTGGACAGCACCACTCATTATTCCTTTTCCTCCCCACATAAAAGTTTTCATTTGCCCCTGGCCATCAGAGCCATGAACACTTTATGCACCTTCCCCACACTCCTGTACCTCTTCATCTAAAATGCAAGGAACACAAGTTCTAAGCGACTAAACCTGAACATACATTTGGCTGTGCTAATGAAGCACAAGGGATCAGACACAAGAGCAATTACACAAATACTCAGCTAGCTGAAGATTCAGTCTAACACAGATCTACCTGCGTAGACAATCGAAAGCTCAGTTACACTGGCCAAAGATTTGCTCCACAAGGCAGTGAAAAGCCTACTGAGTTTTACCCATCCTGGTAAGGCCTGGGTCTTGCTGTGCATGTTAAAAGAAATAAATACACTGTGAACTCTCACAGGATGCAGAGTCAAAGCCGATCAAAGTCAACGAGCAGCCAGGTATGCTGGAGCAGTACAGAGATAGGAAAACGTTCAGATGTACTAAAGTCCTTTCTATTCCCCAGCTGTTTTGCTATGCTTAAATCAACTATTTTTATCTTCATCACGCGTGCACTTCAGTGAAGTGAAAAAGCCATGAAACAGTCAAGTTTAGCCGAAGTGACATACTCCTGAAGGACTCTATAGGTGAAAAGCTTTTCGCGCCCGGGTCCTCCTACCTGTGTCGGCTACTTTAATAAGCTCTAGCAGCCCCCCCAGGGCATCTCGCCTGGTTCTGAAAATCCCCCAGGAGGTATGCCGCGGTGCGGAGCCTGCTGTAAGGGCACGATGCTCAGGCAGTGCTGCAGAGGAGCCGGTGCCGAGGGAACGCTGCCCGCCGCCTTCAGCCCCGCACGCACAGGCGCACACCGACCCCACACGCCGCCAGCGCCGCGGGGCAGCGCGGACCCTGCGGCCCGCTCCGCCGCAGCCCCCCGGACCGGACCGGGCCGGGCCGCTCACGGTCACTTACGCTGCTCCTGTGCGGCGGCCGCGTCCCGCCAGCTCCGGGCTGCGCCAGGCGCGACACCGCGGCCCCCGGGAGCCGCTCACGGTCACGGACAGGCGTGGGCGCGCTGCGCCGCGCTCGCCCTCGGCCACGCCACCATCACCGGCGGGCTCGGCCGCTTCAGCCCCCGCCGTGCCCAAGTCCTGCGGGTGTGGAGGGGGAACACGAGCGGCTTTGCCCCAAGCCCGGCCCCGACGCAGCCCGGCAGCGCGGAGCCACCCGCGGCCGCGCAGCAGGAAGCGGAGAGGCGCAGGCGCCGGCCGGCGGGGGCGGCCCCGCGCAGGCGCCGCGGTGCGGCCGGAGCGGGCCCGGGGGGGGCGCGGTGGCGGTGGCTGCTCCTGTCCCTGCTCCCGGCAATTGGCTGCAGCTCGACAGGGGTTCCCGGGCGTGGAGCGGCCGGGCGGCCGCCGGTGGCCGGCAGTAGCGGAGCCCGGGAAGACGCGCTGTGGGCGTGGAGGCGGGCGCGGGTGTCGCGGGGCTGGCAGGGGGCGGCCCGGCCCGGCAGGTTTACGAGTTTTTGTCCCTCGGCCCCTTCGTCCCCTGCCTCGCAGGGAACGCGCAGAGAAATAAAATGCTCGATAACACGCATTGATAGGTGAGGGGAACACTCCATAGGCGAGGGGTCGGCATAGAGGCGTGCTAAGAATGGAGGGAGATGAAGAGGAAGACTATATGTCTGATTTGTTTATTAAGTAAGTAGGTAGTTCTCTTTTTTTACCCCTCTTAAGTGTTTGTAAACTTGTTAAAAAAAAAAAAGTGCTAATGTTTGCTGGAATTATTAATTTGCAGACAGGATGTAAGGCCAGGCTTGCCCATGGTGAGGCGGGTGAAGGAAGCTATTCAGAAAGAAGAAAAGCAAAAAGAAGCCAATGAGAAGAACAGACAAAAGAGCATAAAAGAAGAAGAAAAAGAGAGACGTGACTTGGTATTGAAAAGTGCATTGGGAAATGAGAACAAAGGCTTTGCTTTGCTCCAGAAGATGGGCTACAAGAGTGGCCAAGCCCTTGGCAAAAGCGGTAAGTTTGTCACTCTCTGGAAGCATTTGCCTGTATTCAGCTGTACCCTTATATTTTACAGACTGCAGCTGTCACTTCATTTGTTGACAGGTCAGTAAATGCCTCACAGAGAGCCATAGTATTACAGAAGTGTGAATGTGTTGTGACAGAACAGAATATCAGAGCAAGTCGCTAAAACTGAAGTACAAACAGTACAGACTATTTAGGGATGTGAGAGAAGAGCAGTACTTGCAGCTCAATAAATGCACTTCCATACGTGCATACCTACAGGAATTGCTTTAAGGATGCTTTGATGGCTTTGCAAAGCTAAGAGTGTTCAAAAAAACATCAGCCCCTTTTGGAATTTGTAGTTGGATTCTGAAAAAGAAATGGTGCACACTGGCCTACTGTTAGGAAGCTTTAATAGGTGAAGTAAAATCAGTAAAACAATGAATCAATAACTGCTGTGCCAGTTCAGCGTCTCTAGCAGACAATCACAAATGAACTTGCCCAGACAGATTATTTTTATTCTTCATCATTGTTGTGAGATTCCAGAGTGAAAATGCTACAGAAGGGTTGTAACAAAGCAGTCTTCATCACAGGCATGTTATACCTGCCACGTCAACACTGTTTCCTTTCAGTTTGGTCCTGTCATGGAAAAAGTACATAGGATTCTAGCAGACAAGCCAAAAAAGAGAGGAAGTTCCAGTACAGCTGTGTAATTTGTAGTGCACTGAATGTATATTGATTGGGAAATTTTCAACTTCCAAGCACAAAAATCACAATAATGGCAAAAGCAGCTTGCCACTTGAATACACTGCACGAATCATTGAGAAAAACTCGATTTCTTAAATTGACTTACTTTTTTTCTCTCACAGGAGAAGGCATTGTTGAACCTATTCCTCTGAACATAAAAACAGGTTTGTGGCACTTTCTGATTTATTTAGTTGGATATCAGAGCTTCTCAACTGCTTACATTCATCTTTTGAACTTACATAGGTAGAAGTGGGCTTGGTCACGAGGAATTAAAAAAGCGAAAAGCTGAAGAAAAACTGGAAAACTATAGACAAAAACTCCATATGAAAAAACAAGCAAATGAACAAGCTGCAGATCAGTTCAGGTAAAGTCATATAACTGATATTCCAAGCAATGTCTAAGCAACAGTTCTTTTCATGCTTGAAGTTTCGTTATCCTTTTAATATTGCTACTATTTTTGAATGTTTTGAATGAAGGGTGAGAGTTACAGAGTAATTGTTTCTCAGTTCTAAAGCAAAAGTAGATGAACACTGTAATGCTACAAGCATGTGCTGCATCATTTAGTTTTGCAATTGTTAATAATGCAAACATTATACATACTAAGTTTTCTCAAGTCATATGCAACTTTTTGAATTGGAGTAACATACCATCTTTTAAAATATAAAAATATTCCTGAGCAATGTTGGTACAATGGTTTTAAAAACCAGGGTACATTTTTGAAGGTTGTATTGGTTTTGTTTTCTCCTGATTTGCTTGTAATATGTGGAAAAGGAAAGTTTAGGGAAAGCTATATCTTCTGCAGATTTTTAGTGAACCACTTTTTTACGTGTTATGAAAACCTGATGAAGAAACAGCGTAGTGTGGTCAAAAAAGGTATCTGGAAGGTATAATTTCCAAGAAATACAAGTGTGGTCCCACAGAAACAATGTCAGAATGACTTCTTAACTTCAATGTTGTTCAGGTCTGAGAGAATTAGTACAGATAGAATTTTACATTTTCCATTTTTGTAAAGCTGTGGACTGTAATGCATCTGTCCATGTGTGTCTGCCTTCTTATTTACTTCTGCTTGTTCTTAACAGGATAAGATTCAAAACCAAACAAGAAGAACGTAAGATGGAAGGAGACCTGCGAAAAAGCCAAAGGGCCTGCCAGCAATTAGATATGCAAAAAGTGAGACCTGTGGGGTTTTCTGGGGGGTTGGAAGGAAGACTCATAGGTTAGAGATACAGGCTACAAACAAAGTAGTGGTTCAATTCTTGAAAGTTCTCTAAAATTGTGGAGTAACTAGCCTGAAGTGTT
The DNA here is from genome assembly GCA_013397795.1 of Orthonyx spaldingii. Taxonomy (NCBI): domain Eukaryota; kingdom Metazoa; phylum Chordata; class Aves; order Passeriformes; family Orthonychidae; genus Orthonyx; species Orthonyx spaldingii. Next base: position 1,226,910 of record VZTJ01005117.1, on the reverse strand, counting down.
GATGTTTGGCAACACTTCAGATCTCTTACAATATTTCCAAGTGTATGTTTGTACTATTAGGATAGTTGAAGGTGCACACTAACCTCTTGGTAACTTACGTGAGGACCTGTGTTTTTGCTCTTGCATTCTTGTGGCTACTTCTGAGCTGTCTGCATATCTTTCAGTAGCCAGTATCAGGCCATCCTAAATAATGGTGTTGTTTGCTTCAAGTGAGGGAGCAACATCATCACACAGTGACTGACATTGGGAATGGACTCTAGAAGTCATCTGGTTCAGCCTTCCTCCTCATGCAGTCACTTAAAGCAGGTTCTCCAGGACATGTCCAGGCAGATCTCCAAGAATGGGGATCATCATTGAGGGAATCAAAGGATTCACCGAAGCAGTATTAAAAAAACAAACAAACAAAAAAAAGAAAACCCACAAAACTTAAGTACCCTTCACCTGCAAGGAATAACATGGGTAATAAGAGTGAACTACTATAAATTTTTGCCCCTGGAAAGCTTTGAGGTTTTTTTTCCCTTCTATTAACCTGGTACAGGTTAATACCACCTCACAAGTTCTGCTGAGATTGTTCAATACTACTTAGTTTGCTTCAAATGAAGTCAGCTGAATTCAGCTTAGATCATCTTGTTTACTCTTCTTCCTTTAACTTTACCTGAGGTGAATTAGGAAGCACTGTGTGATCTCTTGATAAAATGACTTGGGGCAGCATGTCTTCAAATGATAAACAGGGGTATCTGCTCACAGGCTTGGTGTGATATTATGTTGCCATGTAGCCTTGCACATACTAAACACAGATGAAATAGAACTAGGTGTTAGTATTAGCATGCATTCCCTTGTTTAAAAAGAAAAGTGAATAATCCTTCTTGTGGACTGCTGTACTTAGCTTATACATGTACTTATACTATACATGAAAGTTTTCAGGCCTAACAACTCACTTCCTAGAAATTAGTTTTATCCAGAGCCTTACAAGAGAACCTACAAAGACATATAACTTCTATTTAAATCCCTTGTTATTTAAGGATATTGATGTTCCCAAGGAGACTTGGTTTTGGATAGAACCTGAAGAGGAAGGCAAAAAGGATGAGGAAGACAAGGAAGATGAATGCACAAGCTCAGACTTAAGTGTAAGCTCTGCAATTGAATTAATAGTTTGATTCAGAATTAAATTTAATATTCCTTGAAACAGTGTGTATGTACATATACATGTATAAAGGATATACGTATACATGTTGTCTTCCACACTGTAGTGGAGGGCCTCTTGCAGTCCCAGAGCAGTGATTTTTATAGTAGTTACATGATAAAACATAAAACATTAAACCACTGATTTACTGCTTGTCTGGTTTGAGGCTGATCTTAGAAAAAATTAGCCTAGAAGTTAAATTCTGAACATTTCTGTGCCTTAGCCAAGATATGAAAGATCACAGTTACTTGCTTTTGAGTTTTAATTTTGGATGCCTCATCTCATGTCTGAACTTGAAGTTTAAGGGTCACTAATTAATTCCTGAAAATGCTTCACAGATTATCTCAAGATGGACATTGGAAATACATATTTTTAAGAACTAGATTCCACAGCTGTTGTTAGCCTTCTGTGTTTGATTGGCAGAGATTAAGTGTGAAAAAATCCACAAAAGATACCATATACTTGAAATCAGGTAGCTAAGTAATATTTTTAGCTCTCTCTCTTCAGTGCAGTTTTCTTAGCTGGAAAGAAGGATGAGCAAACAACAGCCATTAACTTTCCAGAGATCATTAATTCCTGTGCCCTATTCTACAAGTTTGGGAAACTTCAGTGTCTTATTGAGCTACAGTATTGTATAGCTTTCCCATAGCATTAGGTTAAACACTTGATTTTAGCAAACCACTAGCTCAAAGTGTTTTATGTCACATGAGCTCCAGGTCATTGCATACCTGTACATATCTCTAGGTATCAGAAAAGCTGCATATCCTGACCGCCTATTTAAGAGAGGAACACTTCTATTGCATTTGGTGTGGAACAACCTATGAAGGTGAGAGTGAACTAAGCTTTTGGAGGTGCTTTACTTTGCTTACGCAGCTAAACTCCAGCTGTAGAATATATCCTTTGTTTTTCTCTTACTGCAGTCTTCTAAATCTACATAGTAAATTTACCTTCCAGGCTGCTGGTTTTTGCACAAAGCTTTGTACATATTGTTATTGTGATTATTAGCCAGTTTTTAGGTTTACATGCAGAAAAACCAAAACCAACCAACCAAAAAAACCCACACACAAGACACAACCAACCCTACTGACATTTATTTGAATTTCTATTCATATTAATTTAGTTTTGAGAAAACATAATTCAGATATTAAAACCAGTACCATAAACAGCTGTGACAACTGGCAGGTGTTTCTGAAACAATTAGAACACTATCCAGTTTCACAGCACCAAAGATAGTAGAATTGGTATTCACTCTTTTAAAACAAATTTGAGTGTTACTAACTTGCAAACCTTGAATTCTATTTAATTTGATCTAGCTGGATTCTAGAAATATTTCTAGCAACCATTTTTTCCTTCCCTGAGCTGCAATTACTCACTTTTTCTCTGCTTATCCTGTAGACTCTGAAGATTTATCTTCAAACTGTCCTGGAGACAGTGCTGCAGATCATGACTAAAGCCTGTCTAAAAGAAGGAGCTCTAGATAAGTATGTATAATTCACAGTATCTTTTGAAAGGTTTGGAGCTATGCCATATTGAAGAATTCATACCAAAGTATGCAGAAGAAGAGTTTAAGTTGACAGGTTAAATTCAAGTTTTCTGTTTGATACCCAATTTAATAGGAATTAAAACTTGGTATTTGTAATTGAACTAACATAATTGAGAGGTAGGTTAAGTCTTTCACATCTTTGTTTATGCCCTGCCCAACTGATAATAAAATTCAAGTTTAAGTAAAGGAGTAATTACTTGCTAATCACTTTATTGTATAATGTGTTAAAGAAGGTTTTTTTCATCTTTACAGAGATGCCTAAATATCACATTGGTTTTACTGACTATAAAACTTGGTGGGGAAAAAAAAAAAGCTTGTGAAACATGACAGTGTAGTTAATTGAACCAATATTCTGTTGTATATAAAGGTGCATATTTTGCATAACTAAATAGAATTAGATCATGATGGTGGGTTTTCATTTTTTTACATAAAAATACATTAATAGACCTTTTATTTTTAGGGAGCAGCAGTTGCTACTGTAACTAGCCATTTATAAAACGGTAATGCTGAAGTATACAAATACAATGCAAGGAAAATACATCAAAAACTACTGGGACAAACTCAGTATTACTTAACAGCAATAAGGTAATGATACTACTGTGCTCCGTCCAAAAAACTGTAAAGGAAATGCAGCCAAGAGATTGTCACATATCAATTTTCATATTACAAATAGTTTTATAAAATTTTTTAGGTTGGAACAGACTTTTAAGATCATCAAGTCCAACTATATGTTAATTCTATCCCAATAGATGAAGGAGAAGAGAAAGCAGAAGTAGTATTTTGTCTGTGAGGATATAAAATTTCTCACAGATCTTGACCACTGCAAAGAAATACTAATTAGTCTGAAGTAGTGAAATACTTTCTGAATTCCAGTCAAGGATAAGGTTAGGAAAGCTTAAAGCCCTGAAGGAATTCAATCTGGCCAGGGATGTCAAGAGAAGACCAGATTCAAGAAAATCTAAAGAACCTAGAGGTGCACAAGTCCATGGGACCTGATGACATGCATCCACTGGTCCTGAGGGAACTGGCAAATGAAGTTGCTGAGCCATTTGAGTTGGGGTTATTCAGCCTGGAGAAGAGAACGCTCAGGGGAGACCTTAGAGTAGCCTTTCAGTACCTAAAGGGGGCTGCAAGAGAGCTGGAGGGGGACTTGGAAAAAGCACTATATGCTTTTTCCAAGGGTATACAGGACAAGGAGGAATGGCTTCAAAATGAAAGGTTTAGAAATTAGGAAGAAATTCTTCACTGTGAAGGTGGTGAAGCATTGGAACAGGTTGCCCAGAGAAGCCATGGATACCCCACCCCTGGCAGTGTTCAGAGCGAGGTTGAACAAGGCCTTGAGTAATGCTTTATACTGGAAAGTGTCCCTGCCCAGGGCAGGGGAGTTGAAACTGGATGATCTTTAAGGTCCCTTCCAACCCAAACCATTCTATGATTTTATATAAGTAATTCATGATAAAGCGTAAAAAAGAGAACAGTGTAAGGCCTTAAAAGTATGTACAATCACATTCTTATTTAGCAACAAATACTTGCACCAGAACATCAATAATTTCCCTAAGAATACAAATACATTCATTTGTATTACTTCTTTTAAGCAGTGACCCACTTTTAACCCATTTAACATGTCAGAAAAAGCATACAGTACTTTACATATTACCTATTTTTTTTGCTTAGAAATCTCTGCTCATTTGCCCTTATGGAGTTACGTTGGCCCCTCATCAATGAGCAGTTTGGCAAGATAGAGCTCAAAGACAAGCACCTGAAGGTTCAATGTGCCTGTCTTTTCACCCTGCTCCCCACACCACACACAGTACTTTGAGTTCAGGCAAGGCTGAACCCTGAAGGATATAAATGAAGAGTAGCAGAGAACCTGGTGTTCCCTTTTGTGGAGCCAGCAGTGGGCACACCAGAGATATTCAGGACAATTGTTAAGGGTTAGGCATGACTCAGTATTACAATAAGAGATTAAAACGTAGAAGCATGGGAACATTTAAAGTGCTTTCTCTTCCTAGGATTTCAATGGTTGCTACTCAGAAAACTGGAGAATTTTGCTATATTAATAGCACCTTAAGTGTTCCTTTCCAAAAAAGACAACCATCTAAACCTAAGTTTTTCAAAAATTGAGATTTGTTCTAAATTAGATTTCCTAAAAGCTGAATGTTTAACCTTTGAATTCTTAAGAAATCCTTATTTTACAAGTTTATATTTTTAAATTCTAGAGCAGTGAAGGTGCTAGGTCATCAGCAGCTGTGAAGAGATAAGAAAGCTCACCTTAAAGTACCGAAGTTCAGTGAGAAATAACATGCCCCTATTCCTAGTATTTTTTGCACCAAAACTAGTCTTGGTATTAATGGGAGCATTCCAGTAATTATTAACAATATCACAGAACAAATCAGAAAGGTGTGAGTCACATACCACCAGACATCACTTGTTCCATGGAAAGCATAACCTTAAGCGATAACAGATGCAGCACATCCAGGGATTTGCCACAAGCCAGTTAGCACTTCAGTACATCAACATAATCTTCTAGGGGAAAAGAACTAGGTTCTTTTACTTATTGTACTAAACAGTCCAGCTCATCCACAACTTGTGTTTACAGGTAAAAATTGCAACTGATTTCTTGCAGAAGTGCGTTGTCCTGGCATGCAGGTGATGGACATGAATGGTGGATGTGGCCAAGGAAAAGAGACACCCCAAGTCTTGCTGTCGCTTCTGACATCTGTTGTCATTTCATCAATTGTAATAAATTCATCAAACACTGATTTAAACACAGTCTGAAAGGACATTTAACAAGAATAATTTTTAAGTGGCTTCTCTTTATCAACAGACTTAAGAAAATTAAGTAATTGAGGTATAGACATTCTTCCCGAAGGGTCTGTTGAAAGCATCTTTTTGATTATGGATGCCTGCAAAAAAAAATAAATGTCAATAGATTTTTTTTTTCTTTTGAGTAAATACAGTAACAAAAAAAATGTATTAAAATCCCATACCTCCGGCAGAAATTGCTTGGTGAAGCGCTCTGGAAGCTCACTTTTTCTAACAGAATGCCATACCTGAAATTAATAAAAGAGAATAGTTTTGGTATGCTTTCATTGGTTATGTTTTGCATCTCTACCTTATTAAAACAACAGCTCCTGTGAACTTCCAAGTTTTTTCCTACTCTGTAGCAGTAGTTTTAGATCTGTGACCCTGCCTGCTGGGGATCATCAGCTGAACCAATTACTCAGCCCAGAATAATCAACTTTGTATTTACATTGTGTTCTTACAGCAGGGCTTGCCAGCAGTAGAGTTTATCATATTCCATTAAGTGAAATTCTTTCTAATCTAATGAAGCAGCTGAAGACCATCCTAGGACTTTCCATCCACTTGACTTGCCCACCTGCCTGCAGAGCACAAGGTTTTTATAGTTTAGGGAAATAATGCCTTTCCAGCTGTAAACACTGTGGGACTGTGCATGCATTTGCAGTCAGCTGTGAGGAGGAATAAAATATCTGAGGAAGTACTGCAAGGTGGCTGGACAGAGCCACGTTGAACAGACACGCTGGTACGATTTTCTCATACTGCCAAAAGGATCTGGCTAACAGTGTTTAAAGCCTGGGTCCAATCACAGTTACTTTAGACAACACACCCAGCAGCTACATCACTGTCCTACCAATATGTAAGTTTGCACATAAAAAGCTCAAAACACATAGAAGATACCTTTTGAATAAAAGCTTAAGTAACAGGGGGTTTCTTTTTGAAGTAATATCTTTTTCACTTAAAGCAACATGTTCCAAATCACTTGTGTTTTCATCTTGGAAACCTGCAAGGGTTTTGGGCTTGGTGGAAACTCTTCTTGCTCCACTGTGCAGTGAAGACAAGAGCATGGCAGAGGCAAAACTTGCTTATCCATAATTTTTATTTTCTAAAACTAGAAAAATACTCCCTTTGAGTTTCTGATCAAAGAAAAAGATTTATAAGAAACTTGACATCCTTTTTTGCTTGACATTATCCTGTAGCATGCTCAGACTAGTGTATATGTAGTAGGACATAAGTGAAATAAACTGTAATCTTTCTTCAGTTATGACATTTCAACTGAGGTGTGAGGACTTACAGGCTTTATGGAAATGAATTAAGAAAAAAATGTAAATAGATATAGTACTCTAGATAAAGAGATGCCTTCTAGCGTGCTATCAACATGTGATACCAGCAGCAAGGCAAAACAAGAACAGTGGGAGAGTTTTTTTTAATTTAAAGATTACATACCCTAGTTTTCTCATGACAAGTGATTGCTGAAAGAATTTCAAACCAAATTAATCCCAGTGCGTAAATATCTACTTCCTTTCCGTACGTGTCCCCAGACTAGAAAGAGTAAAACAACAATACAGGCATCAAATCCAATGGGAGAGCAGCACTTCTTAAAGCAAAATTTGAAGTCATCAGACATTTCCACCCCAAGGCTACAGGACTGGCCGTACTCAATATCCTTATTAGTTGTTAACCCTTTCTGCCTCAGACCTGTTAAATAGTGGCTATTATGTCACACTGAACACCCTGAAATTAAGACTTCTACAGGCCTGTATAAATAAAGCATGCCAATATTGCCCTGTGACAAATAATGAAACAAATAGAGAAACTCAAATTACACAATTAACAGAGGTCCTAAATTGAAATTTAAATATGTATCTGGCAGCCTGGTTTTGCAAGAGCATTCCTTACAGCACACAGTGTCAGACTGTATGTTCACACAGAGCAAAAAACTTTACCACACTTGTGATAAAGCTTCCTCCAGAATAGTTATCCTCACATACAGTCATACTAGGGAACTTTAGGCAACTTCCTTTAATACTGAGATTAGGATTGAGAACATCCAATGCTGAGTTTATAGTACAAAGATAATTACAGAGACACTAACACAGCAGGATAATTACCTGTTCTGGTGCCATATATGATTTTGTTCCTCTGTTCTCAGTCAGAGTCTCAAATGCCACAGAAGTCACAAGACCAAAGTCACCTATTTTTATTTTACCATCACGGGATATGAATATATTCTGAGGCTATTTTCGTATATATAAATAAAAAGAAGAAAAAAAAAAAAAAAACAAAAAACACCAAATGACCAAGGTTTATCATCAAGCATAATCAGCCACAGAAGTGTTTCCCATAAAATTTGATAATTGTTCAGAAAGCAGCATGAAGAAACTGATGGTGTCGAAAGAGAAATAAGTTAAATCATTTTTTAAAAACACAAACTAAATTTCAAGTAGTACGTTCTGCAGTAACCGCACCTTTTTTCCACTAGCTCAGTCATAACTATATCAGGCTTTAATTGCTCTTCAAATACATTGTGCATATAACATTTTATATCCCAAAGTGTTTTTCAGTCTTCAGTCCTAGCCCTGGGACTTGATACACTTGGGCAAAGCATTTAGTCTCACATGGAATTCCACTCAAATCAGAGTTCCTCCTAGGCAGAGAAGGATCATCTGTACTAAACTAAATGCAGAGTTAAGGCTTAACTACAGGTATCTCAGAGTATCACTTTTACATCTCCATTGAACTTCCCCTTTTTAATGTGACAGTGTTATGGCTTAAGGCCAGTTGGCAACTAAGCACCACACAGTGGAATAGCAGGGAAAATCAAAGGTAAACTTGAAAGCTGTGTTAAAAGCAGTTTAATAATTGAAACAAAAGTAAAATTAATAATAATAATGGTAATGATAATGATAATAAAAGGATTTAAAAAACCAAAACAAGGAGAAACATGTGATGCACAATACAACTGCTCACCACCCACTGACTGATGCCAGATCCCCTTCCTGAGTCCAGATCAGCCCCCTTCCATGTAACAAAATAGTCTTTGACTTAGAATAAACACTACTTAATAGCAACCAAAACATCAATGTGTTATCAACATTATAATACTGAATACAAAACACAGCACTGTACCACCTACTGAAAAGAAATTATCCTAGCCAAAACCAGAACACAAAGTGAAACAACTAAAAATAAAACTATATATGCTTCAATGAAGTTTCCCAAAGAAGATAAAGAAACTACACTTCTGAATGTTTTTAAAGCAAAACCAAATAGCCTCATGCTATCTTTTACTCAAGCTCCAGTGGACCATAAGGCCAGCAGATATTCAATAGTCAATAGGAAGAGATCTTTGTGTAAAGAATGCTCAGTGTAGTTGTTCTGTTCAAGTCTGACCGTGTCCACACATACGTAATACAGTACCTATAGCTGGCTACACTATTTAACAACTCTGTTCCTACCAGGCACAAATGGCTTTAATCTCAGCTTGAACCTATCCTGCAACTTTGATTCTGGGCTATGGAGATCTCTGATGGCCAAGCACCTAAGCTGACAGCAGATCAAACAAGAGAGCAAAGTTCCTGAATTCAAATACAGGTGGAAGAGTTAGCAACATAACCTGGTTCTGGTCAGGAGAAGGTTCATTTTTACAGTAATCAATGGAGGATACATGGCTATGACATGGAGGTTATTCTATACCACCTCCATGTCGGGCTCCAGGGTGAACTTTCTGGATGTGAATCACCCTCTGTTTTTAGACTTTTGGCTTTAATGTTGTTACTGTTTTTGTTTGTGTTTGTTTTATTACCTCATTGCTGTTTCCAGTAAATTGTTCTTATCTCAACCCATGATCTTTACCTTTTGTGCCTCCAATTCTCCTGTCCAGCCCACCACGCAGGAGGGGGAGATGAGCAAGCAGTGTGTGGATTCAGTAGGAGCATTAAATTGGAGAATACCATTCCTGATCGACCACAGCCTTATTCCTAGTTCAGTTGGTAGAGCATGAGATTCTTAATCTCAGGGTCAAGGGTTTGAACCCCATGTTAAGCATCAAATAAGGCCAGGGTGTATCAGGAGTCAAGTGAAGTGTTTGTGGGCTTACTGGAGCTGCCTGCTGTGAAGGGACATCAGTCCCATCTGTCTATGTCTCTGGTGGTGGGAATTTGATTGCCAGAGTGGCTCTGGAATGGTCAGGTAGGGAAGATATCTTAACCCTAGAAATGCCACCACACTAATGATTTTTTTTTCACAAAGTGAGCAATTTAAAACTCTGTAAGCAACACTATAGCTTCCATCCTGAAGCCATGAAGGCTTTGTCCCTTATAATCTTTATATTGAAAGAAAATCTTATGACTGTGCACATCTAGAGACTGAAATTCTATCCAAAACTGTAGCATTCAAATATTTGTATGCATACATGAGACAAAAGTAACTATGTTGTTATCAAACACAGCATGTAATAGGATAGGTAAACTATCCCTTTACAATATGGCAAGAGAAAACTTTCTAGACTCAACTTCTTCCAATAGGCAGTCTCATGACCTAGTAACACACTGAAAATGCCTGTTAACTGATGATTGCTGTTTCCTTGAACTACTGCATTCTGAGATCCTCCAGTTTACCTTCTGATTTTAGGAGGAAGTTCAGCCAGTTCCTGAAAGGAAATTAATCACTAGGACTATCCAAAGAAGCACACTGCTAGGGTACATAACGGAGTGAACAAAGACTATAACAATTTTACATTTTCTGAAATTCCAGTAAGTATACTATTACTGGGGTTTTTTTTGGTTTTTTTTACCTATCGTACATACCTTCAGGTCTCGATGAATTAACTGTTCAGAATGAATATATTCCACTCCTTTCACTATTTGCAAAAATCTGTTCTGTGCCATTACACGATAGTTTCGGTCTTCTCTGTTCTTTGCAATCCAATTTTCCAATGTTCCTTGTTCACAGAATTCCATTTGGATGAAAAGACAGTAAAATTGTTTGTCTGAATTCTGGCTTCAAAAGAAAATTATATACCATATTAAAATTGGCAAGATACAATTCCTCCCAAGTCATCTCTAAAAAGCCTTTTTGCTAATAATTGTTTTTGGAATTACCCAAAACAAAGTCTGCAAGTCCCTTAATTTTAAAACAAATTGCTCTAGGATCTTTCTTAAGTAAATAGGCCTGCAAACCAAAGAATCCCTGCTCAGTTGCTACATACCCCTGGAATATTTCTGAAGTTTTGTTTGCTTCCTAGTTTCACACAAAGTTTTCTGAGTGCCCAAGTTTCACTTCCCTCATACCTAGAGGCATGTCCTATACACGAAGAAATAGCACTGTCCTTGGCTTCCATCTTGCCTTGTAGGAATTGCTACAAGTCCCTGACATGTATTCGCTGTTCTGCTCAACAAACACAGCATCAGCTTTCCTATCCTGCCCAGAATGGTCATGCTCTTTCCCACTCTGTCCTGGCAAGAAGGTGGTGCAGTGACTGTCTTTGGCATCAGTCTGCTAGTCACAGAAACCCTTATGAGAGCTGGAAATGTAGGTGAAATATATTCACCCACCTGGCAGCCTCACACTTTCCAGAGAAGCCCATAGGATAGGCTGAGGCTGGAGATGTTGAGGGGAAGGAAAATATAAAGAGAAGCATGCCCTGTTTTTTCCTATGTACACTGTGTGATGAGTGCCCTGGAATAAAACTGCTTGAGGCACTGAAAGGAAAAGCATTAAATGGCTCAGGACTCTCTGTAGCCTTGAGGTCAGGGCACGAATTCCAGTCTGGGACCTCAGTTTTGAGGACTTGGGTTTTTTTGTCTTTTACCCAATAACTGTTTATTGTAAAATACATATATGATATTGAGGCTCCAACATATTAATGGTTCAGTTTTGATGGACTTTTTTTTTTTCCTCATTTTCATTCCTCATTTACTGAGCACAGTAATGGAGAGATATCATGCCAACCATAATTTTGAATCCATTAATATTTTATGGCTCTAGGTAAGTATGGCAGCCTATGTGAAGAGTATGAATTTATAGCTAGTGAAAAAGCTTACCACAGAAGCTTGGAAAAATTAATAGTTCAACTTATGAGTAAAACTCTCACCACTGTTTTACCAGAAGTCTTGGTGTTGAAAGGCTACATCTAAATTAAAGAGCATTTCATTTTGTATTTCTGTTCTAAACTATCAAAACCGATCAGACATCATGGTTAAAATACTAACTTAGGGAAATAATTAAATCTATGATAGCTACTGGTTGACCACTATTTATTATAAAAAGGAAGCTTCTGATCAGGAGTTTGCCAACGGTCAGACAATTTTTTAGTTTCTGTTGTTAATTCTTCCCCAAATTTTGAGTTCTGCATTCTAACTCTCCTCTATAAATTCATTCAGTTCTATATGTTAAGAGAGAGGAGAAATATAAATTATATAATGTATCTTATTAATCAAGGAAAAGAAGATATTTATATACTTAATGACATACAACCTGATACTGGAAAGTACTGTGTCTTTTCTCTCAACAATAACTATGTTTGCATGTGTGTGCATTTATATTTGTATAATAACTGATAACCAATTATCCAACCCTTCTTTTTATAGCATAAAGATTCACTATGGCAAACAAGTTTGTGAATGCAAACTTCTGTTTTGTAGTTACCTTGAGTCTGGGTACTTTATATGGTCATACCCTTTCCAGCTGGAATGATACCGCACTATGTTCTCATGTTTAAGTCTTGCAAGTCCTACTGCTTCACGCTCTACATTCCTATCAGGAGGGGGGAAACAATTAAAAAAAGAGGCATTTCCCTATTACAATGTAATATAAAGTTAAATAAAAGATAGGAGATCAAGTGGCAGGATACAGATAGTTTTACATTAATTTAGAAACAGAGCGTAATACTCTCCTTCATATAAGTTGGAAGTTCAAAGCTGCAGTTACAAATTTGGTGAGTTTTCTTTCATCTGCTCAGTTATTCAAAGTGCAAAAAATGTTTTAACCACATTAGAAGTTAAAGCCCCAATCAAAAAAAGCTGAAAAAGCAGATAGTTGCAAACCCATCAGCAGAGCAGCAGTCATTACTCGAAGAATCAGTAGAAAGTTTTTAGTACAGTTCTCAGGATTGCAATACCAATGAAAATAACACATACTTGCAAAGAACACAAGAATCCAAAGGGAAATGCACACATTACACAATTTAAGGGACAAGTATCTCCAACAACATAAAACTTTTTCAATATATTACCCAAAAGAAATTAATTTTTTCAACTGCTGATAAAATACTCCACTAGGTACTGGTTACAGAAAATTAATTTAAAAAAAATAAAGATCATCGTTATCTGATGATATTTATAAAAGGTAAGTAACACAGCATGAGAGTAATGACTACATGAGTCATATAGAAAGCGTTTTCCAATTACAAACCACAAAATTTATTACTTGGATTTTTTCTTTTTTCCCTAATTATAGTTGTTATGCATTACTGACACGGAAATTTTCCATGTAGCCTGTCACAACTAACAGGGCTGCTTTCAATGTTTTATTAATCATCAAGTTTTCTTCAAACACATTAGCAACCAGAGCACTACTGGGTTCAGGGAAAACAGAACTTAACACATCTACATTTTTACAGCTCCAACAGAAATTAACAGAAATTACATGCAAAAATTAACAGTTTCACCACTATTTTCAGCTTCACTTGGAAATAAAGAAAACAGTTTACCAGAAAGGATAGACAATAAATTATGAAAATCACCCAAATGCTCCTAGGATTGTTGAAGAGAGAAAACAAAGTATTAAAATCTTGATTAAGGTTGTCCTAAAAAGCAGAAGTAAACATACAGTACGTACTTTGTGAATTCAACTCGCTTGATAGCATAGGTTGTCTTATCACACTTTGATGTTGCCTTGAAAACATTCCCAAAACCACCTTCACCAATAGGCTCTATATTTTCAAAATTATCAAGAAAGCTTAAAAAA
>VZTJ01005117.1:1203349-1213375 GCA_013397795.1 Orthonyx spaldingii | reverse complement strand
AAAAAAAAAAAAGAAAACCACAATTATACTTAATTTTCAATTTAAGGATATAAAAATAATCTTGACAGATATAATACATCTACTGGAATATCATTCTACAGTGATCACTTGACAAATCTACAGGTCTAAATCACAGTCTTGGAGATTAAAACAACAAAGGAAATTGACCCTTGCAGGCCTGTCAGGTAATTACCCTCACATCTTCACATGAATGGCATTTGGTTGTGAGCTTTAAGTACCATTGCATGCTAGTTTCTGTGCTATATTTGAAATTTCCAGGAAAAAAAAAATCTCATACCAATTTTCTTTGAAAGTTCTTTTTACAGCAGTAATTTCCCTCCTTCTACCATAAATAAAGAAACAAATCTAGATTCATACATACTGTAATTCCCTTATAAATATTAATTAAAAAAAAAAAAAAATCCTGCTTACGTTTTATTGACAGTGTGTGGACTTCCATTCTCTTCTCCGGTATTTGTGTCCACATCTGGCAAACTTTCATTTGAATCTGACATATTTTTTTCCTCTTCCTTGTTTCTTACATTAGCAAAATTAGCTGCCAACTTTCTTTAACAAGGATAAAGGCAAAATTTATAATAAGCCACTTTTCTAACACATGATGAGAAAAAATAATGTACCTCCCAATAGAGGCATTTCTTTACTAGAGAGAAAAAATAAAGTGATTTGCAATATAGTTTAGAGGAGATAGCAATCTAGAAATAAACATACCTTTTGGGCTTCAGGACAGAACTTTGTGCATTTCTCTACATGGAAAACAGAAAAAAAAAAAGCCTAACTGAGGTATCCTGAATATTTTCACTGTAGTTGGTTTAAAACATGTCTGATAAGGTATCTAGGAATTGCCTATAAATATGATCATACCTTATGTAAACAATGTAAGAAGAATGAAGCCATATCTTACCTCAGTGTTTTTCACATATGCTGTGCATATCACTACCATTGTTTCCATAGAAAAAATGAGCTTAGTTAGACCCTTTGTCTTGGGAGTACTGCCATTTATTAAACACTACGTAAATTGGATCCACAGTATAGAAGGAAATTACTAATGGTTAACAGCACTGAATATTCTTAGGAAAAATGCATGTATTTCCTAATGATTAGTGGATAAAAGAACAAACTAATGTTATGCTCTGACAAGAAGCATGCCCTATTCAGGGTCTGAAATGTAATTATGAGGAAGACCATTTTCATACTATACCTGAGAAGGTGAAGGCTTTTCACATATTGCCTTGTCTTTCATTTTTTCCACCAACTTTGCAGCTGAGTCATCAGAGCAAATGCTGTTTTTATTGAAAAATAATGGACTATTTTTAGGTGAAGGTAACACAATAATAAATAAAATGATTGTCACAAGAAAAGAAGTAGTACCAAAAAATACACAGTTTTTAAAGCAAAACCTGAAAAGGCATTAAAAATCATGACTGATTTAAACTACAAAACATCCTGCTTGGAAGCTATTAAAATAAGAACACTTTGTAATATTCTCCTTTATTTCTATTATTAAATTAATCTATGGCATCTAGAAGACAGAAGAATGTAAAAGTGGTGGTGGCACTACAGTCAAACTGCAGGTTCTCAAATCACATATGAAACCTTATGTATGTTCATTTTCTTTTGCTAAGCAGATTTTTCCCTTTGGTGGAAATTAAGATTCATGTAGAATGAAAAAAGGGGAAAAAATAAAGAAAAAAGGGAGAGAAGAAAGCAGAATACTGAGCACAGGAAAGTACTGAAATTGAATTAAACTGAGTTCACAGGAGTGTCACAATAGGAAAATGAGTGTTAAAATGGCATGAAATAATGCTATTGAATGAGGTAGGTTAATACATTTACATCACAGTAGAAATGCTTCTGAAAGAACTACCTATGGCAAAATATGAATAAACCAGAAAGCTCTAAACTTATAAGTTATCCCATACAGACTCACATAAATTGCACAAGTAGAACAAACTTTGCTCCAAAGTTTAAGGAACAGAAATTAAAATTAAATGGCTTTATACTGCAGTAAAACAAACTCTGATATATTTAGAATTAGAGCATATTACTGTCTAAGATTAGTAAATATATTGTTATCACATTAGCAGTGAACCCAACTTACTCTGAGTCAGACTGAGTTGGCACTTGAGAGGAACTGCTGTATTTGCTAAAGGTACAGTTGCCATTAGATCTTTCGGTTTCCATCTGAATAGAAAAAGAAAAGCCAAGAATGTTTAACAAAATCACATAAACAAATCTCTGGTGCAAAAGATGCCATCCAAAGAGGGGAGAGAGAAGATTACAGGGTCCTAACTGCAAGTTGTTACCTGCACTAAACATTCGAAGCCCTGCAGAAGAAAGGCATCTGCCCAATAATCCACCCAGAGAAAGGAAAAACACAGGGCCCTGTCACAGTGAGTGTACTATACAGACACATTTACAAAAGTAGAGTTTGTATTCTATGCAAAACCAGGATAAGAGTAACAGTTACGAAAATCAAATATCTTCATTTTTTGCTGTATGTGTAATTGCCTGTGTGGAAAATGAGATATTTGTAGACTTTGATATATGTAATCAGCGGAACTGAAAATCTGAGTCAGTATAAATTGACATTCAATGTCTTCAGCATGAAGACACTGCAAAACTTGTATAACTAAATTGGGCTGAATAAAAAAAACTCATCCCAAATACTTAGTAGAGGTTCTTCCCCTTCCTCCCCCTGGCCATGTCATAAGAGCACAAAAGTAACATTAAAAGCAACACCTAACGACCATCACCTCACAAAAAGTAAATAAACTTTTTTTTTTTTATGTTTCCTGGTTTTCCATCATGGTATCATGGAAACAAAAACATAGGGTTTATGTTTCAATGAGAGCCAACAAATAAAACTCTTTTTTTTAATACAGGAGTACTGGACCTTTACTACTTTTTGCCAGTTATATTTTGTTTGTTACACAGACATCACTGAGAATTAATAAAAATTAAAACTAAACCAAAACAACCAACCCCAAATTTAGACTAATTGGTATACAAGTTCTGCTTGAGGTAGTAAACTTCAGACTTCGATGAGAATGAAAAGATCCCTGGGCTTGCAACATAGGAAAATATTAAGAAATGCTCCTAGAGCTGTAATAGGCCATTAATTACACAGTTGACTTTAAAACAATTTAAAAAGCATTGAAAATTCACAGTAACAGCCAAATAATTTTAAAAGTGCTTAAAAGTAAAAAAGATTTCTTCCCTCCCCCATAGTGATATCCTTTACTTTAAACACCATTTAAGTTAGTTCATGTGTTCTGTGCATTTCAGAAGTGGGTTTAAATCACTGTTGGAATTCTGATAATTTTTTGCACATGTGAAAATAACAGTTGCCAACATGAAGACAACAACTCTGCTCTCCAGAGGACAGTGTCAGCAATTGTTTCACTAGACTCTGCCTTGGAACACTACCAGAGGCAAATCCTGTTGATTCCGACTCCTGCTTTTGCCTCTCACATTCCACAACAGAATTTTTGATCCAACAGAAGACAGTAAAAGAAGTATGTTCATAGCCTGCCAGCTCAACAACACTTCACACAGAAGACAACTGGTATACAAATAAGAATTTAGAAATTTTTAACATGTGAGCATCCTTGAATGACAATGTATCAGACCTATTCTGAAACACAGAGAGATATCAACTTCTAGGTTTTTTTTAATCTATAGATTTAAATATCTTTTTTTAATCTAGAATTGAATACAGAAACACAACAAATTCTACTAACAGTAGCCTAACCACCATACTAAAATATGGATTGTTTCCCTCTTTAATGGAATCCATGGAATATGCTTTTAAATACAATGAGGGAATTGGTTCAAAGATTTAAACTTCTGTATTAAGGCTAAATATAGCACCTACTGTCAGAGAGCTTTCCTTATTTACCTTCTCAAACGCTTCTTTTGCAGCAGCTTGTTTTGCAGCAGCTAGAGAAGGTCCAGTGCCCCTTCCATACACATGACCACTAATTGTACAGCTAACAGAATATCTGTAAAATACAACAGGCAATCAAGTCATATCCCATATGACAAGTCTTAATTTAATGATTTTTAAACACTGCAATCAACTGACATTATAGAATGGAAATCTGAAATACACATCTTTATGACAGTGTTTCCAATATACATTTAATCTAATTAATAATTGTAGATAACTAATTTGTTGTGCCTTCAAGATAATCCACTTTCAGAGCCTGGTACAATCATGGAAAAGATTATTCTGGGAGGTATTGATAAACAGTTGGAGGACAACGCAGTCATTGGTCACAGCCAGCAAGGCTTCATGAAGGCAAAGTCCTGATTTCCTTCTGTGACAGGGTACCCCAACCCGCTGATCTAGGAAAGCCAGATGATGTACTCTTTTTTGGACTTCAGCAAAGCTTTTGATACCATCTCTCACAGTGTCCACCTGGACAAACGTCCAGCACAGCTGGATAACCATGCTAACCTGAGCAGTGAGCAACTGGCTCACGGGTCAGGCACAAAGGGTTACAGTGAATGGGGTGACCTCAGACTGGGGACCTGTCACTAGTGGGGTTCCACAGGGCTCCATCTTGGGCCCTGTTCTCTTCAACATCTTCATTAACAACTTGTACAGAGGACTCAAAGGATACCAAGTTTGCTGACAAGACTAAATTGAGAGGAGTTGTTGACTCCCTCGAGGGCAGGGAAGCCCTGCAGAGAGACCAACATACTAAAATTAAGAGATGGGCAATCACCAACCATGTGAAATTTAACAAGGGCAAGTACTGAATTCTGCAGCTGGGATGGGACAACCCAGGTTGTATGTATAGACTTGGGAGCAGGAGGCTGGGAAACAGCACTGTGGAAATGGACCTGTGGGTCCTGGTCGATGGCAAGTTGAACACGAGTCAGAAGGGCCCTGGCAGGCAGGAGGGCCAAGCTTGTCCCGGGGTGCATCAGGCGCAGCATCGCCAGCGGGGCCAGGGAGGGGATTGTTCTGCTCTGCACTTGTGCGGCCTCACCTCAAGTCCTGGGGGCAGTTTTGGGCGCCACAATACAAAAATGACATTGAGCTACTAGGGAGTGTCCAAAGGATGGCAGCAAAAGTGGTAAAGGACCTTGAGGGGAAGCCGTATGAGGAGTAGCTGAGAGTACTTGGTCTGTTCAGCCTGGAGGAGGCTGACAGGAGACCTCATTGCAGTTACAACTTCCTTGTGAGGGGAAGAGGAGCAGCAAACACTGATCTCTTCTCTGTGATGACCAGTGACAGGACTCAAAGAGACAGCATGAAGCTGAGTCAGGGTAAGTCTAGGTCATATCAGAAAAAGGTTCTTCCCCCAGAGGGTGGTTGGGCACTGGGACAGGTTCCCCAGGGAAGCGGTCACAGCACCAGCCTGACAGAGTTCAAAAAACTTTTGGATAATGCTCTCATGCACATGGTGTGACTCTTTCTAAAGATTCATCTAACATGACCAAGGATAACTAATGGTAGCATTAGTAAGCACAACAAAGTATTAGCAGGAAGTTAAATTATATCTTACATGGGAGCATGGGCATCTCCAGTACGAGTTTTGTTAGGATAATCAACTATTTGCAAGGTCCTTTGTGAAAAAATATTTAGTAGACTGACATAATCTTTGCCCGGTGCAGGTGATAAGGTTGTTTGAGTTGTCGTTAACTCTGCAGCCGCCATATTTGAGGGATTCTTACACTATAAAACAAAACAGGTAACTTGAAGACTCAAGCTTAAAAAATACATTAAGAAAAACAGTGCACAAGAACTAAAATAGGTGCAAGGTTTGTCCACATTTCAAGACTCTTAAGAAATCCCAAAACTGAGTTCCTTGTGGCAAAGGACAGACATCCCAATCCTTATTATTACATTTTGAATAAAATGTAAACCCGACTTTCCAAGCACTACACCTTTGCCTTTAACAACTTCTCACCATTCCTCATCCCATCTCTTTCAGGAAAATATAGGGATGCTGCTGTGAAGGGACAGCAGCAAGATGCTGCTGATGCTGCCATTTAGCAAGGACTACAAATGCTCCTGTGCATGTACAACAGGGGAAAACAGAACTTTCAGCTGTCTCATAATTAGTCAACGTTAGTAACATATCAGCAAACATGCAGCAATTGTGTTAAAGTAATGACAGTGACACAATAAAAACCATAAGGAAACAGGTAAGGAAAGATTTCACTCAGAAGGTGCTAAGAAGCATTCAGAGTTAAAAAGAAAAAGAATGGCAAATAAAGAAGGGCAAAACACTTGGCAGAAAACTAAGGAGCAAAATTCGAACCTAGACTTAATCAAGGAAAGATAGAGTATATAACCAGCTGTACTGTAAAGAATATAATGACAAGGGGAAAAAAAAGAATTAGAACAAGTGAAAGTAAGTAATTTCATTAGCAGAGTGGCAACAGACACACCGAGTAATGCCCTGCAAATGTTTTGAAGACATTGAATTATTGAACAGTTGTCAAGATATAAAAGGACCGCTGTCCACTCTGGATACACCAAGGCACCTTAACAAAGGCAATAGATTTCCTTATCATCCTGTAACAGCAGAGGAGGAAACACTCACAATACTAGGTATCAACCCTATAGGAGAACAATAAGGAAAACAATTAAGTGATAAAAAGTAGAAAAGTGCTGATTGAGATAGAACAAAGACAACTTTTTTACAATTATGTATTTAGAAACTGTTTCAAATTATACAAGATTGTATTGAAAGTCTACTTTTAGATATTAATCTTCGACATTTACTAGCAAAAAAACCCCCAAACTTAATCCTACTATTTACTCACCTGTTTCTCAATCATTTCCCACGTTTTTTGTGCTGCTACTGCTCTTGCATCTTTTTTAGTTTTACCAGTGCCTGTACCATATTCCTCACCATTTATTTTTGCCACAACTGTGAACCTGCAATGAAGGGAACTTGTTTAAAACATTGCTACATTTTCCCACATATATACTTTAATAACCTTATCTCGGACTCCCTCAGCACTTATCAGATTAAACTTCGGGTTTATTATCTACAGAGCACTATAGGATAACTGGGAGGTATTGAAGCATTAATGTGCTTTTATTATATCAAACCTATGATCATCATAATTCTTTAGTATAAATATTTTTTAAAGTTTCCTCTCTAGTCACAAATGCATGTACTTTATTAGTTCCAACAGTATTTTTACCTGCTTACCTGCTTTTTAAAATCAAAATAAATTAATTTTTAAAAGCAAAAGAATGCATGAGGTCAGCATTGTTACAAGCAAACTTGTGAAGCCCTAACACCAGGACACATCTCAGCAGTACAAAACTACAGAGAGGAAAGATTAGCTTATTTCGATTTCATGAAACCAGACGTGACATTACATTCACCTTTAATACCCTATGACATACACTACATAGTAAGTGCAAAAACCACATTTGTTGCTATGTGAGACATGAATTTAAAGGCAGTCACAAAAAAGTCCCACCAAAACAAAAAAAAATTACAAACAAGCAAACAAACACCCCAGTCCTGAGTTCCTGCACTCAACTGTTGATCCCTTCCCTCTCTGTCTTCCACAACTGTGCATGTCCTGCTTCCCATATGGCAATTCCATGAGTCAGAATGGAGATCTGATGCAGCTCAGGACTGACTGTACTGGGTCTGGCTGGGATGGGGTTAACTTTCTTGAGAGCAGTCAGAATGATGCTATGTTGTGGATTCGGGACTAACACAAGGTTGATGTTTTACCTACTGCTGAGCAGTGTTTGCACAGCACCAAAGCTTTTTCTTTTTCCCACTCTGGCCTTCCAGCAAGCAGACGGAGGATATGTGAGAAGCTGGGAAGAGGCACAACCAAGGCAGGTGGCCAGAGGGATATTCCATGTTATATGGTATCACACTCAGCAATAAAAGCTGGGAGATGAAGAAGACACACAGGGCTATAGTGTTTACCTTCCCAAGTAACCACTGGGCATGAAGAAGCCCCATTTTCCTGGAAATACCTGCCTGCTGATGGGAAGGAGGAAGCAAATTCCTTATTTTGCTTTGGTCACACATCCAGCTATGCTTTGTCTATTAAACTGTCTTTACCTCAATCCACAAGTTTTTCTCCATTTCACCTTCCTAATTCTCTCCCTGTCCCACTGGGGGGAAGTGAGTAGCTGGCTGGGTGTTTCACTGCCTCCTGGGGCCAAGCCAACGCTGTGTCCTAATAATGACTGGTTGGATTTTGGCTGAATCAGTCCTTACACAGATCCAACTCGTCCTGCAGCTGCAAACCCCCTAATGTTTCTGGTACTGCCTTTGCGTGAAAGGCAACAGAGGAGAAAACGACAACCAGATTTTGGCAGCAGCACACACTTGGAACAAGTTAGAGTGACCGTTAGAGCCTCAGGGCACTTCTGTGCTTCACCTTGTGGCAGAGCATGTAAATACTCACAGCCAACAAGATGGATTCACACGAACAGTCGAGGTATAGCATCATGAGTTTCTTTGTGGGAAAATTTGTCTCAAATATTGTAGTGACATTAGGAACTCACTTTTTTCATTATTCCAACTTCATTCCCCAATTCCCTTTAATGAAATGTTTCAGTGGAAAACAATGAAGATGCAGAACAGTGCTTGCTCTCATTGTGTAAGCAAGGCTTAACAAGAAATGGGTGCAAACAATAGGACACGGCACACCCATAGTGTGTCATATACTCTACACAAAGGAAACAGCAAAATAAACAAAAAAACAAACATGTAAGAAAGATTGTTCTTTGGCAAGGGGTTTGTCAGTCAACCCATACCTGAAGTGCTGAATACTACACACATTCAGCTATGACACTGCGTCCAAAATACACCATTTTGTTTAAGCATTCTGAGGAAATCTGCAGTTTGAATCTCCATGACCAAGTAGAGGATGACCTGAATGGGCTTTACATGAGTTGGTCACAAATGCAGAGTCACAGTCATCCACCGTGAACCCCAAGTTAAGCAATTCCTAGACTTGACAGGTTTCGGCAGGACTAGTCTAACTGTGCACTCACTGTGTTCCCAGACCAAGAAAGCTCAGAACTGAGCCACCCTAGGCTCTCTCAACCTTCTTACATTGTGTTCAGCACTGGCCCTGTAAGACTTTGCACTGGAAGCAGCCACAGCACCAGAACCATGATAAGATGGGAGGTATCTCTGCGTCATGCCTTACACAACTGCAGGATGATTCATGAGATGGGACACAGCACAGAAGAGTTAGGGAGCCAGCCCACAACCAGCAGTGGTCAATGCATCCTGTTAGCAGCGCAGGGAAAGAGCAGCACAAGGACACTGAAAGAGACACTAACTACAGTGTCACTATAACCAGACACTTTACACTGTATCCTTGGAATAGCCCAAGTTACCTGGGATTTTCCTAGATACCACTACCACACACTGGGCTGAATTGCATTTGTGAATGTAGCAGAACACACACAAAAACAATGAAAAAGCACAATAAGTGGGATAAATAATTTGAAATGTACAGTCCCATGCCATCACTTCTGAAGCATGAAGATATTGCTGTGGGACCACAGCTGTGGTCATACTGCAACTTTTTTGAATTACATGAGCCACATGGGGAAAAAAATAAGGTAACTCATTAACATTTGAGATATAGATAATACTTATTAATTTATTCTGGGATGGTAGTCAGATTTAAGAATAAATCTGCATAGACAGTGCTGGCTGACAACATGCAAGACATTTAAAGAAATATATTATTAGCATAAGGCATGTTTTCATACAAACTAGCAAAAGATTTTTAAAAAATCACACAAGGAAATATTGCAGATCTTGAGTATCTACAACCTTAGGCAAGGGAAAAATCAATGTTAAAAAATAAAATACATTCCATCACCTGTAGCTGTCTCTAAAAGGAAAAGCAAAACGTCTTAAGCAAAAGACCCTTTTCTTGTAAGAGATGTTAAAAAAAACCCCTACACATTAAACATGTTAGTACCCAATCAATTAATACACCCACCCTTATGGTTAGAAATCAACAATGATTTGTAAAACT
>VZTJ01005117.1:1054342-1199714 GCA_013397795.1 Orthonyx spaldingii | reverse complement strand
GCCCTTGTCCCCCTTCCCACGCGCGGCCCGCGGCCACCGCGCGTCCCGGCCCGGCGGCCGCGGTGCCGCGCGTGTCCCGCTCCCTCCCGCTGCCCCCGCAGCGCCCTGACGGTCACCCCCGCGTCCCTTGCAGGTGATCAGCGCCCTGCAGTCCAAGCACCACTGCGGGGAGGAAGAGGCCCGCGCCATCTGCGATAAAGTCCAGGCCAAGCTCCTCAAGGAGTGCCACGACCCCGCCAAGATGTGCATCACCGACCTGCGGATTTCGCACTGGGAGGAGGCGATCCAGGAGACCACCGGGGGGGAGGCGAACCGCGACCTGGCGGCCGAGTGCTATTACCTGTGGAAGACGACGCGGCTGCAGCACCTGACGCTGGCCGAGGACACGCGGGCCATGCTCACCGAGCTGCGGAAAGGCCTCCGCCTGCTGCTGCTCACCAACGGCGACAGGCAGACGCAGAGGGAGAAGATCGAGGCGTGCGCCTGCCAGCCCTACTTCGATGCCATCGTTGTGGGGGGAGAGCAGAAGGAGGAGAAACCGGCACCATCCATATTCCATTACTGTTGCGATCTGCTGGGGGTGCAGCCCGCAGAGTGTGTGATGGTCGGTGACTCCCTAGATACAGATATTCAAGGAGGCCTGAATGCTGGCTTGAAAGCAACGGTCTGGTTAAACAAAGCAATGACCGCCCCAGCAGGTACCTCCCCCGTACCTCATTATATTATTTCTTCTGTACTGGATCTTCCAGCAGTTTTACAGAAGATGGAGCACAACGTTAATGCTAAGTTAGGAACTGACCATATGGCTGGTAGCAATGAAGCACATTGATGATGGTTCCAGCATACAGAGACCTGCTGAGCTGTTAGGTGACACACGCTCTTTTAAAAAATCTGACCCCAGGAGTTTGAACTCATCTATGGTATGCTCTTTTAAACAGCAGAGGGGTAAATAAGAGCACAGTTGTCAGTGAAAAGAGGATAGAGACACAGAATTATATTAATTTAAATGATGTGAGTGCAGTTAATTTAAAACAACTGCCTCTGTCTGGAAATTATTTTGACAGACTGTGGCAAAAGTCTATCTGTCTCTGACCTAAGTTGCCAGTCTCTTGTTTTTAGAGTAGAAAAGAAAATTTGAATGTTCTGAGCTTTCACATGCTCTGCTGACTTGTAAGCTTAGCAGAAGCTTCAGTTCCAACCTTGTGTGCAGTGTGGAAGAGAAGGTGAGAAAGATAGTGTGGTACAATCTGGTAAATCTTCACAACTGATCTGCAGTTTATCTTAGGAACTGGAGTGAATTTTTCTTATTTCTCAGACTATTAGAAATGCTCTACCTTTGATCTTTTTTACAAGTTTTAGAATTTTTTTCAGACTTTGCAGTGGCTTTTCTTTAATGGAACCTGTATCTCTTGCCAAAAGTACTTAAATGTACATCAAAAATTTGCTTTTTTATCGGGGACCATTTATCAGAGGGACTTGATGGATAAGCTTTTCCTTTATATTATCTTGGTGCTTATGCAGATATGCAGTATACGTGTAATTCAGATTATGATTTTTGTTGAAATGGATAAAACAGGGACATTTTCAATGGTGTTACTGTACTGTCAAACTCTTCAAAAGCTAATATAATTGTTCTGTCTGATTTTATTAGTGAATTTTGATCAGACTCTTTGGAGAAACTGTTCTTGGTCTTGCTCAGATGTATGAGTACTCAGATTCAATGGTAGGATCAGTGCCTTTTTGGACTGTTTTAATGGCACTGCTATATAATCCCTCCTTACTCCAGTTTCCATGTGTAATTCATGTAATTTATTCTGGAGAAAATATGAGCTAGTTGTCTGTAAATGGTTTTCATGACTCTCTTCCAGGAAACTGGGAAATTATGTCATATGTATTACAGTACTGTATACAACTTCATAAGCTATATGTGATATTTCCACAACATGTAGGAGATGACTCTAAAACAGTAAGGTTTCTCTTTCCCAGATCATTATATTAATTTATTCTTTCTGTGCCTCATATTCTTACTATATAATGGGGAAGTATTCTCATATTAAATGGAAATGTAAACATTTGTTGGAAAGTCTGTGGTTTTCAACCCTATATGCTATATATACACTGGGCTGAATATCAGACCATATATGAAAAATCAAATTTTATATTTTAGAAAAATTCTATGACAAGTCTTTTGAGAACAGGGATATTAGGCTACTGGCAGAAGAGTGTCTGGAATGTGGGCAGCAATAAAAAGTACAGAAACCTACCATGAGATGGGTGTGTAGAAGAAATTCTATATACACAAAATATCCATGTCAAATTAAACAAAGGAGCCTAAGTTAATGCAGTTAAGTCTTGGATAGGATGACAGAGTCAGTTTAGAGGAGGCTGTTACTGGTCTGGGTTAAATTATTTGACAAGGAGTTTAGGTTGGATCAAAATATGTTACTCCTACATTGAGAAGGGGGAGAAAAAGAAAAGAAATACTCATTAAGTTTGGAACCCTTTTCACCCAATTGTCCATTAGAGAAGGTAAAGCAGTCCATGCTCCTTGTCTTACCTAGCCAAGACTGCCAAGACATCAGGTCAAGGAAGAGTACAGAGACAGACCCCACCTATTCCTTTGAGGAAATGGGCATATACTGAGAACAATCCAAGTACAGGAGTATGATAACATGAGCCAGTGGGACTGACTTGTCACACCTTCTGAAGGAAGAGGCCTGAGTTAAGATTTTGGGTTGCATTGGAAGAGCATGAAAACAGTCACCAGTTTAACTGATAAGCAACGCATTGCTAGTAACGTTTCTTATAACCAATGACTGAGAGAAGAATAATAAAGATCATTGAGCCTATCAGGGGTACTGTGTAAAACCAGAAATGTATCCATAGGTTAGAGGGATCCCTGAAGTAATCTAACCATACTACCTGATACAAAAGCAACAACTTTGCTTACAACAGGGTCCCAAAGGAGCTGCAGGGTAACTGACTGCCTTGTCTGCACAGCAGCAGGGTGGTAGAACTTAGGTCAGAATGAGGTTTCTGATACAGCTGATATTTAAAATAACAAATAGTAATAATTTGCAAGTCTGTCCATGGGCTTGAAGGAGATATATATATATATGTTTGTATATATATATTACACCAGGTTACCATTTTTTAATCAAAGTTGAGGTTCATATTCTGTTGCCACTGCATCATTCTGAAGTGGCATGCTGAGCCTGCTTATTGTATAAAGGGTCTCTTGTTTTAGAAGAGACTGCTCTTGTTTTGCACATGGCCAGCCATTTCTTTTCATCTCTGACTCTATGGAAAACCACAGTACTGCACACTAAGGTGACAGTGTAGTCTGTAGAGGCCTGAGTATATTTTTCAATTTCTGAGTACTGTACCCAGCTGGATGTGGCTTCTGGTGTCCAGAGAGGGAAACACTGTTATGATGCTTCTATAAAACAAGGAGAAACAATAGAGGACTTTTCTCTGTCTAGGGCTCCTCTTAGGAGCAGTTACCCAGTAAGCTGGATTAGGTATCTGGAGTATCTCTGAACACTCAATATGTTTTTCTTGGATGGAACTCTTGCAGAAAGGGTAATCAAAGATAATTACATCTAGTAAATTGGAAACATAAATGTAGTGATGGGATAATTTTCACATCAGAAGCAGGAACAAATCAATAAAACAGTCTATGAATAGTTCCTGTTAAGTTCTGGTTTTGCTTAGTGCTATGCTCTATTAGCTAAATTATCTAGTTTAAACTATATTGCCAAAACATGCTAAATAAAAAGAGAAAAAAGAAATTCCATCTATATTTTTAAAAACCTTTTTTTTCCAGATAAATATTACCTCCTGAGGTTAGTCTACAGTAACTTTGGCTTTAGTGAAATAAACTGAAACAATAGTTTAATACCAACTGTATTTTAATTCTTGATTTTAAATAACCCATGTACTAGTCTAATAAAAGTATTTTGTTTATAAAACATGTTTGAACACTCTGTATTGCTGTGGATAAATATGTTTGAGACCTGATTTACAACAAAGAGTAAGAGTTCATTTGTTTTTTAAAATAGCACAGAATTAGGATTCTAAATCCATGACCTCTTGTTTAGATGTGGAGACTGGGTGTAGTTTCTGTAATTTCAAACAGAGGCTGGAACATAATCACATATTTATGAAGATTCATGGCCAGACTGTGTATATTGAATTGCCAACTGCAGTTCAGTGGTAGTTGAACCTGACTTGGCAAGCTGAATGCCAGCTCAGATAAGCCTACGTGTCCTGACCTCATGGCATTGGCTGCTGCCACAGCATAGGGACAGACTGCAAAGCAGAGAAGATTAATAAATACAGAAATCTCAAGTCCAGGGGACCCATTCTGTCAGGTTATGGGTGCACAAATGTGAGCTATTGCTACACTGTCACTTAGGAAAGGAGAGCATGGGAGGTTGCTCACCTTGTGGCTTTCTTGGCTGCAGAAAAGCAAGCTGCTCACAGTTTTCTGTTGGGTAATGGAACAAATAGTCCATCTTCTGGACCTATGGAGATAGATGGAAAGAGGTAGAAAGGTACTTAACTGCAGATGAGAGTAGGACATTAAACTGAATAAAGGAGGGCTTGGCTGTGCCAGCAAGCTGTCTGAAGCATCACACACTGCACAGCACAGCCCTTCTGTCCTTGTGGAGAAAGCTTTGTGTATGGAAGGCATTAAGCTGGACAGTGACAGCCTCAGAAATGAGGGCATTTTCTTATACACTTGAAAATCTTCAGCAAAGAGTTAGAAAGTGACCTAAGTGTTTTATACAGGAAATAAGCATCCTTCATTAGAGCACTAAATTAATGCAAAGAGGTAAGATGTTTGGATTAAGGTTAAGGTTTTCCTGCTCCTGCAGCTTAAGGTTTTCGTATTTCCTGAAATAGAGGCAACAGACAACTTGCTGTGCCCCAGCTAACCACAAGCAATTCAGTTTGTCTTTCCCTCTGAAGCTTCTCTTACATGACAACACCAGTATTAGGGCTTTGAACTAAATTGAAGCAGTCTGGCCCATCACAGCAATTTTTCCTCTTCACGTATGTAGTGATTTGTTTTTCAACTTCAGCTCTAAAATATGCTGGGTTATTGTGAGGCCTTTAAAAAACAATTTAAAATCCTACCTTAATTCTATACTAACAAAACTCATCATCTGGAAATCATTTGAACATGTTGAGAAGTATGACAAAGAGAAAGGCAATGTATCTCTGCTGTACGTAGCATATACTGTTCTTTTGTGCACAGCTTTTGCCGTCAGCCTTGCAGTGGGATTGTCTCCATTGTACCCCGCTTTCTAGATCACACTGTGCACATACAAGAGACACAACAATGCAGAGATGATGTCAGCTGTGCCTAAAGCTAAAACTGCAGCTTTTTGCCTATGTTGCAAGGGACCTAGAAGAGAGAATCATGCTCCCTGCTCCATATAGCATATTTTGACCTTTTATTTAATCTACTAAAAACAAGGTTGCATGAGAGCCTTCTATTGAACAGCCCTCAAATGCCAGGAAAAAAAATGTACTTAAAAAAGTATGAAATTAAACTATGGTGTCAATATATGAAATTGCAGTTCTTCAAAAGTGCAAGCCATGTTTCTCAAGTCAACACTTCACCAAAGACCAGATGATAACATCTCATAGGGTCTAATTTAACATAGGAAAAATGTTGCCATTTGCATCAGTGGACCTTCACAAGGTTAAGATTTGCGTGCTCATTTCTGTAAGATCATCTGCAAGTGACTTCTGCATTCCACCTCTCTTCCCTTGACTAATTGACCTGCATCATCTGTTTTGTCAGCTGCATTTCTATATCTTTCTGAATCACAACAATATCTAGTATTTGGGATGAAGTTGGCAGAGGACCACAATAAAAACCACTGGAAGACAGCCATCTTTTGTTGCAAGATCGTTTTAAGTACCAGCTTCCCAGCAGCTGTGTGCTGCAAGCATGTGTGTGTCTTAAATGGTCTTTCCTCCAAAGAAACTTATATCACACAGGCTAGGCAAATTTTTCATTAAAAAGGAGAAAAAGTTTAAATGTTGGGGTGAAAAAACAAAATAGAAAAAAAAACCACCTCGAAACAAAATCTTCGCTTAGTCACCTACAGGTATTAAGGTTTATAAGACAAGTTTCAAATACCAAATCTAAGATACTTTCCTTCAAGTTTTAAAATCAGTGTTGATGATCACATGACTTTAGAAGTGTGTGTTTGGAGGAAGACAAAACACCACTCATCATTTCAGCAGTTTCCCAGTATCTGTTTAGTCTGCCATTGGCCATAAGAATTTTTCCATCAAATATATTTACGAACAACTTTGTCACATTGAAAGAATCCATCTTATTTATATTTTGGTAATAAGATTACTAGGCAACATGGAAGAAACCAGAAATGTTAACTTCATTTTAACACACCTTTTATTTGAAGTTTTTAATCTATGAATGCACATTTTTGTCAAGTGCTTTTTTGTATTTTGCCCTGGAAATGTTTCCGTTGCTACACCATCAATATTGCAAAAGTCAGAGAACCGCAGAATCAACTAGGTTGTAAAAGACCTCCAAGATCATTAAGTCCAACCTGTGACTGAACCAGAGCATAGCACCAAGTGCCACATCCAGTCTTTCTTCTAAACGCCTCCAGGGATGGTGACTCCAGTTTATGAAATTAAGTACAGGGCCCGTGAGGTACAGACTTGTATCTGAGTTCATTTGACTGTGGTAAATCTAAGATCTATGCTTTAGATTAAGGAGTTAAGAAATTTTTTTTCTACTTTTCAGTGGTTTTAGGGAGTCACTTCAAATAGTTATAGCTTTTATTCTTCCCCCCGCCCCCCCCAAAAATGAAAATGAACGGCATGAAGATGAAATGGAAAACACTTCAATTTATTATGTTTCCAGTCAAAATCCATCCTGGTGAGCATCAGAGCAGCAAATTTTCATTTGCTTGTGTTGTTGCTGAGCCTGCTCAATGGTTCTGCATTCAGGCAGATGTGGAAAGACCAGTTTCCTGAGGCAGTGACCAGTGTAACAGGAATGTCCAACAGGAAGTGAAACCATTACATGTCAAAACACATCAACTACTCAAATATCTGTTTTATTAGTTCTTCTGCTATGTGAGTACTAAGTCTCAGTAAATTCTTCTCTTTTATTCTTCTCATGAATTAGGCCAATGAGTATCCTCAAAGTTAATGTGCTGTTTTCATCTGCTCACTAATGTGTTGTCTGTTTGATAAAGCCAGGCTTAACAGTTTTCATTCGTGCTGCTGGTGGAGTGGTCTTTGCTGTTAATAATGTGGCCTGTTAAATTGCACTGGGCTTAGGATTTATCAGGAAGTCTGCAGTGGATGCATGGACAGCCTTTGTTTTCCAAACTGTTGATGCCTTCCATTGTGTTTTGTTTCAGACATTTAAATGAGAAGGGTCCTGAATGTTCTAAGTCCTTTTTTCCTTTCAGGAAGAAAATGCATAAACGACACAAACAGCTTGTTTATTTTCTTTTCAGTAACTGCAACTGGGTAAAAATACTTTTCTGCTTCCATTCCTCTCATCTGAAAGTACTTTAAAAGTGCCTAACAACTTGATGTCTAAGCTACTTTGATGTATTTGTTATCTTTATCCTGATACTTTGTGACACATTATACTCCTGTTTAAAAAAATGCTACTGCTGCAGCCGGAGGTTCATCTTACTATTGTATAATTATAGTTTTACACTGTATTTCTAGGCTGTATGTCAAAATGAAAACAAGCCCCTGCTTTAGAGACACTTTACTCTGAGATAAATCTATCTAGCTAACAATTTCTATTTGTTTTATTTTGAATACTGTGCCCCTGTTTAATGGTGCTCTGTTCACACAAATGACTTTCCATTTGGTTTTTTCTTTTCTGTGGAGCAGCAGTGTTTGTACAGATTTGCAGCATGAGTACCATGCAAGAGATGTAGGCAAAACACAGAAAAAAACCCCTTTGGCTTTAGTATTTGCATTTCCCACATTTTACAAGACTTGGCAGTTCTCAGGTTCACTTAATAGCCTTCTCTGCAGCTTAAGGTCTGTTACCAGTGAATGATGAGCAAACAAGATGCTTTTGAATATTGTGTAATGATTTTCTAAGACACTGCCAAGAAGAATTTTAATTGGCCTGGATTTTCCTTTTGACACTGTCTTTCGCAATATGCTCATGGGCAAACTCAGCAAGTGTGGTCTGGATAAGTAGATGATGAGATGGATTGCAAACTGGCTCAATGGCAGATCCTAAACAGTTGTGATTGGTGGCACAGGGTCTAGTTGGAGGCCTGTCACTAGTAGTGTCCTTCAAAGGTTTCACTTGTTTATCAATGACCTGGACGAAGGGGCAGAGCAAGTTCAGCAAGTTCACTGATGACACAAAGCTGGGAGAAGTGGCCAATGCCTCACAGGACTGTGCAGCCCTTCAGAAGGACCTCACCAGGCTGGAGAGATGGGCAGGGAGGAACTTTCTGAAATTCTGCAAAGGCAAATGCAGGGTTCTGCACCTGGGGAGGAATAACCCCAGGCACCAGCACAGGCTGGGGGCCAATCTGCTGCAGAGAAGGGCCTGGGGGTGCTGATGGACAACAAGCCATCCATGAGCCAGCAGTGAGCCCTGGTGGCCAAGAAGGCCAAAGGGATCCTGGGGTGCATCAAGAAGGGCATTGCCAGCAGGTCAGAGGAGGTGATCCTGCTCCTCTACTCAGCCCTGGTGAGGCACATCTGGAGTGCTGTGTCCAGTTCTGGGCTCCTCAGGACCAGAGAGACATGGAGGTCCTGGAGCAGGTCCAGTGGAGGGAAACAAAGATGATTAAGGGACTGGAGCATCTCTCTTATGAGGAAAGGCTAAGGGAGCCANATGAGGAAAGGCTGAGGGAGCTGAGGCTGTTCAGCCTCGAGAAGAGACACTGAGAGAGGACCTCATCAATGTCTGTGAGTATCTGAAGGGAGGTGCCAGGAGGATGGATCCAGGCTCTGCTCGGTGGTGCCGAGCAATAGAACAGGAGGCAATGGGCAGGAACTGATGCACAGCAAGTTCCACCTGAACACGAGGAACAGCTTTTCAGGTATCAGCAGGTTCATGCTGGCAGAAAACATTTTAAGGATAATCAAAAATAGGTCCCACTGTTTCCTATTTCTATTTCCTCTTAAGGAGGACCCATGCTGCATTTGTGGTTGTATGTACTTGTTTTATAATGGGGCTTGCTTGAGAAAATGGCTTTTTTTTTTCTGTATTGCTGAGTTCTCAAGTGATGTCCTTAAGGAGTAAGTGATGCTAATAAGCTATTCTTTGCACATTAAAAAATTTAAATGTATTTTAGGATAATTTTTTTGAATACTAATTTAGGAGTGAAGAAAGAGACAATAATAGGACTGTTTCTTGATTACAAATAACCAGTGCCTGGAGTACAGTTGAAAAGAAACTCCTATCATTTGCGTTATTTAAAAGTACACCTTCTTGATTATACTCAGAGTGGTCATCTAACTTTCTTAAAATCTTTTCAGCTTTGTTTTATATATAAAAGAAATCAGTAACAAAGATAATGTAGTAAGTAGTCTGCTGGAGACTTCATTTCCATTTTCAGTGTTTGCCCAGCAGGTGGCATTAGAGGTTTGTTAGATGTAGCAACAACCATAGTTTTTTGCTGTTGTTTTGTTGTTGGCACTGGTTGTTTGTTTATTTGTTTGTTCCAATTTTTCTTATTTTTTTCCTCAGGCACTATTTTAAAAACACAGCATACTTGTTATGCATAAATTAGGTCACCACAGTCTTCTTTTCAATTCACACTTCTCTCCAGACATCATAAGTGATGGTGGCATCCCATTTTGCTGGCATTGTAAACATACATGGCAAAATAACCTTGCTTAGAAGAGGTTTTGATATAGGTGGGTAAGTATTATCTTTATTTTAAGTATGAGGATCTGTGGTACATTTTGCAAACTACAGAACAGTCAGTTGAAAATGAGCATCACGGTCAGGATCAGCAACAAGTTCATTACAAAATCATAGTGTCAAACAAAATCCATCTTTCTAAAGTACTGGTGCACTTGTGCTTGAGCTGAATTTGATTTAAATCATGAAGGTATTGGATTTATTTAAGGGAAAAGGAAGTTCTTCTCCTGTAGCTAATGCTGCAGTAGTATCTTTACGATTTCAAAAGTCTCCTGATGAGCTCCTCTTCCTATAAATACACAACACAGTAGCACTTGATTTCGATTACTTCATGTAAAGGATTATTATAAGCTGTTATCTTCTACTGCATTGTATTTTTCTCACACTGTGGACTTCATGACTGCACCCCCAGACCAGCAATTCAGGCCATGGTTCTACAGTCAGCAGCCCCATTCCTATTCAGGCACCTGAAGGAGTGGGCTGAATTTTTTTCACATGTCCAGTGACACAGTGTTTAGTATCTGCCCCTTGCTACTGTCTTGGATTTTGGCACACAGTGATGGCTTGAGGTCCCCGCCTCAGGAAGCCTGGCATACGGACAGGGATTTCTGCTGCGTGTTTCCTCTAGGCTCTGCAGGGGGCAGCTGGGGACCAGTTTCTCAGCAGATCCAGCCCACGGTCTGTAACAGCCCAGCGCAAGTGCCCCATCACAGGCTGCCTCCTTCCCAGCCATCACACTGGCCCTAAGAGCACAGAAAAACTGACCAACACCTGCAGTGGGCTTCTGCATTTCAGGAATTTGTGCCATATGTTGTAGTGGGTCTTACACAGCGTAGACTTGGCTCCCAGTAGATGCACGGGGTGTAGACAGGACAGGTGCCCCACATGCTGGTGAGCCATCTGCAGCTCCAGGGCTGCCAGACTATCCAGCAGCATGGCTGGACCTGCTGCTACTGCTCCAGTCAACCAGAGCAGGGAAATATATAAGAATGCCTAAGTTTTGTCCTGGCAGAATTGATAAGATGACAAAGAGAACATGCTGAGAGAATAAAGGGTGTTCCCACTGTGAGGTACAGAAATACTGCAATCTGCATCTTTGCAGTGATGGAAACAAGACTCAGCAACACAGTGACTGGCTAATTAGTCACACAGCAGGCTTGGGACTGGGACACGGCTCACAACTAGATATGGCCAGCCCTGGTTAGTGGCCTTCGCCATTGAACATGAGGCAAATCCTCCCCTGAAGTTCTCCAAGGCCAAGAACAGCAGCATGGTGGCAGGGCCTATCCATAAAATGAGAATAAACAGTGCAGCATTGGAGTAGCTCAAAATGTTCACTTGCATTCAGCAACTCTTCAACATGGCTGTATGGAAGTATTCCCACAGGAAAGCACCTCTGACAAGGTGAATTAGAGTACACACTTGAAAGTCAACATTTCTGCACTGGCTGCGTGTCTTCTCTGAAAAGTACCTGGAACATTTTGGGGTTTTCTCAATAGATGTAGTATTAGAGGAGGTCTTTTTCAATGTTAAGTAATGTTATCAGATGTTTGCACAGAACAAATGCTGTTACACAATCCTCAGGACTTTTTCCTGATGCTCAGAAGGCAGGATGCTACCTTGTCTGATGCTACCCAGAAGGCAGGATGCTACCCACACACACCAACTGTGGGGAATACAATGATCTTAACGGATCTTTGTGCCTTATTCAGGCTAGAATGACACAAAATATCAAAACTTTGATGCTTAAAGTCTGGAAGAGTGAGTATAAATGGTCAGTGCAGCTGTGTCATACAACTAACCAGGAATTTCATGCCTCATGATGTATTTGTTATCCTCCTTTTCCTTTTCTTGCCCATCTACCCCCTCTCTCATCTCACCCACTTTTCAGGATGTTTGTTAAGCTCCCTTGGGTGATCAGTCTTACTACATGTTTCTTCAGTGCCCAGCACAATATAAGCACAGAAGGTTGGCCAGTTTATCATGCCTAAATTAAGCACAGCTAATAATTCTTTTGTTTTAACACATAATATTTCTTCATTGTGCAATGAAAAGCAGACCTCCTGAAAGCTTCAGTGCTTTTCTTTGCACTGAAGACAGCAAATTTAGAAGGTAAAAGGTCAAAATACAACATGCTTGCAGATTTCCCCAGGTCAAATGAGAGAAATACCCGGTATTTGTCCTGTCCTAACTGGCTGTATTTTGGCTCAGACTCCAGCTATGCTTTCACTGAAGTGCATAGAGAAGAACTTTGTTAAGAGTAAAGTGTGTACGACTAAGATAAGCAGCGGAAAAGTCTGACCTGCTGCTTGTGAAGTTACTGCTATCACATGTCCTTGACAAACATTTTAGCAACTCTCTTACCTCACTGTAGCGAAACAGACCAGGGGTGATGTCCTCTCCTACAGATCAAAGTCAGTGGAAATCCCCTTGGAGCAAAAGTAGCAGCTGTTACTTGCAAGAGGCTGAGGGATCATGTTTACCTGGAATTTCCCAGGACAAAACCCATAGCTGCTGGCAGGTATTTGTCAGCATGTGGCAGTCTGGGATGCTGAGGAACATGGTGCATTGTGAATGCTCTAGCCTGAACACCACTTGGAAGAAAGTGGAGAAATCCTGAGCACTAATACCCAGGATCTCTGCAGGTGAGCACAAGGCAAGTGGATATCAGGAAGAGGGACATCCTACCTGTTAAATGGAGAATTGATTCTCACAGCATGTTGTGGTTTCCAAAATATAAACAGTTTCTGAAAGGATAAATCTATTTGTGGAGGGCACATCCAAAAGAATATGCTGAACAGAATGGTCTGGATACAGTTTATGCCACTTTTCTAGCCTGTCCATATTCGTCTGGATGGCACCCCATCCTTCAGGAGAGTCACTCACACCACTCAGCTTGGTGTCATCTGCAAACTTGCTGAGGGTGCAGTCGAACCCTTCATCTATGTCATTGATGAAGATACTAAACAATACCGATCCCAGTATGGATCCCCGAAGAAACACCACTTGTCACTGATCTCCATCAGGACTCTGAAACATTGAATATCACCCTGGAATGCAACAATCCAATAAATTCCTCATCCTCTGAACCAGTCCACCCATCAAACCCATCTCTCGCCAATTTAGAGAGAAGGATGTAGTGGATGACCATGTCAAAAGCCTTACAGAAGTCCAGACAGATGACCTATGTAGTAAACAAGGTACTGCTGATGATTGGAGCCAGAAATAATTTTTTTTAAAATAATGCTTTAAAATAATATATTTCTATAAGTACAAACTAACAGTTCACCTCTACAAATGTGATATTACCAGACTTGACAATTTTGATGTGAACTTTTCACTCAGAAGAATTTCTGAGTAAAGCTATGCACTGCACAAGTGTCGGTCGAGAACCAGCTCTCACAAAGCAATGCAAGCCCTTGTAAGACTAAGATTTCAACAGGTGAAAGCACTATCAGTCTGCTCTCAGATTTAAACTTAGGTTTGTACCCGTCTTAAGCAGAGCCTCAGTGACTTACCTGTGTAATAAACACAAGCACACACTACTTTCAGAATGGGTCAGGTTGGAAGGAACCATAGTGGTTCTTCTGGTCCAGCCTCCCTGCTGAAACAGGGCCACCCCAGAGCACATGGCACAGGATTTCATCTGGACAAACCTGGAATAACTCCAGACAGGGAGACTCCACAGCCTCTCTGAGCAATCTGTTTCAATTCTCAGTCACCCACATAGTGAAGAAGTTCTTCCTCACATTCAGGTGGAACTTGCTGTGCATCAGTTCCTGCCCATTGCCTCCTGTTCTATTGCTCGGCACCACCAAGCAGAGCCTGGATCCATCCTCCTGGCACCTCCCTTCAGATACTCACAGACATTGATGAGGGCCCCTCTCAGTGTCTCTTCTCGAGGCTGAACAGCCTCAGCTCCCTCAGCCTTTCCTCATAAGAGAGATGCTCCAGTCCCTTAATCATCTTTGTTACCCTCCACTGGACCTGCTCCTGGAGCTCCGTGTCTCTCTTGTCCTGAGGAGCCCAGAACTGGACACAGCACTCCAGATGTGCCTCACCAGGGCTGAGTAGAGGAGCAGGATCACTTCCCTTGACCTAGTAGTGATGCTCTTCCTAATGCATCCCAGGCTTCCATTGGCCTTCTTGGCCACCAAATGCAGATGACCTTCTGACTCTGTTCATTGATACAGATCTGGTCATTTCAATGTACTTTTTAAACATTCAGACTGACCTTTTTACCCCTCCCATTCTCCCCCAGTGGTGCAAATACTTTTCCACTGAAGTTTTTCCAACAACTTCTTCCTATATTGTCTAGCCAGTTTCCTAGGTTGTATATTTTTTAGGACTAAATTTTATCAGAAATCTTCTGTATATTTTTTTTAGGAAAAAATGCAGACTAACAAAAAATGGCAGGTGAATTAGATCTGTCATTTTAATATCAGCTGATCAGCTGATACAGCAAGCCACCATTTATCTTAGTAAGTGTTACTACATATATTGTTGCATAATATATTGAGCATAAACAACAAAATTGTAACATAATTTTGATGAATAAACAGAGTAGCTATTATTTCTAGCATCCGGTATTGGCAGGTGTGTTTATCAGTCTCTATTTGGTGTGAGACTACATGTCAGAAGTTCTCTCGAAATATTTACACTTTCACTTATATATTACTTTTCATTATTTGTTTGCTGTAGCCATCTCAAAATTAGTTTCTGCAGACCCCTGTAAAAGCATACTAGTCCAAATTCGTGTTACTTGAGAGACAATGATTCAGCAGTAATGGCTTAAAGGGCTTTTCTGCATACATAAAAAACAGTTTCTTGCTGCTGCCAAGCTAAACAAACTGTGGCCTCTTTCCAGAAAAAAAGAAAGGAACTCCTTATTTGAACCCAAGATGTTGTTGTAAGTTTATCTTAATGAGGTGGTTATAGTCTTCAGCACTCATTTTTTAATTATTTGGAGGATTCCTCTTGGACCCAGTGAAATGGCATAGTAGGATATTAATCTGGGCTAGAAAAATCCAATTATCAGAAACAAGGGGACAGCTTTTCTAAACAACATCCATTACATTCTGCAGGATCCCAGTTTTAATTAAAGGAAACAAAGCTCTGGTGTTCTGAGTACAAAGAAGAACTCCAAACTTTCCAGTCTGGTTCAGGCTCAGCTGCCAGTTCTGTCTTCCCTTGGCTTTATCTATATTCAAAGTCACACCAATTTAACTCCCAAGCGGTTTTTAATCACAGTTAATGAAATAGATGCTAACTGCTGAAGAAATGCACTTAATTTGATTTAAATAAGGTTTACAGTAGCCAAGTTAATTGAGTTTATCAACACCTTCAACTGGCGTATATAGCTTTTAAAACTGAATAAAAAGTGTCTTCAGATTATATGACTAAATTTAAATTATACAGCATAATTTTGTAGGTAAATATTCCCTATGTTAGGGACCCCCAGTTCTGGGAGAGGATTTAGGCAGTCAGAATCCCCATGGAAACAGCAAAAGAAGAACTCCACAAATCACCAGCTTGGGGCTGGGGATCACCAGGGCCTCGGTTTGCACTGAGAGCCGCCCCTTGCACTGTGAAACCATAGCTGGACAGCAATTTAATGTGCTGTTAATATAATCAGGATGAGCTTCAGTGAGTAACAAATAAAAGAGCTGCAATGTGTATGAAAAGGACTGGATAAAATATTAAATGAAACCAGTGTGCCATGACAGCATAGCTGCAAAGACAATTGCTTTCAAAGGCTGGCAGGCATTTCTGTTTTATACACCAGAGGAGAAATATGAAGATATATGCACAATAAATTATACCTGGCCCTAAGGAGATATAGTTCCTCCCCAAAGGAGCAGGAGTTCTAAAAAACTTTCCAATCTGCAGAAGGAAAAATTCACTGATTTATAATAGAAGAGTACAAAGTGATGAACTGCCCTAATGGTGATAGGATACCTTATTCTGATGGGTATATTCTTCTCCTAAAATAGAAAAATAACTTCCTTATCCCAGATGCAAGCAAATCTCATATTTTGAGATTTTTAACTAAATTACTTTTTCTCTCACATCATGTTGATAATGTATCATCACACTCAGCTAAACACATCCACCCACAAGCAATGAGAGATCTTTTTAACAAGGATATCTAATTAAAATGAGTGCTGTGGGTCATGAAAACCTAGTCTGAAAACTATAATCTGATATGATTAACAATATTCTTGCCCTTGTCTGTTCAACCACAAATGAATCTCAAATGATTTTGCCTGTCTTTGGGATTTCCCCTTTAAGAGAAACTCCACACACTCCTTTAAATAACCCATTGGTATGACACTAATCATTATTTTAAGAATCCAGCAGATAGGACAAAAATCCTGCAGCAATATTGAATACAGGTAATTGCAGTGAAAGAAGCTGCACAAATGAACAGCTGAGGAGTTTCATTCAGCGAAGTTAGTGTATCCAGAGACTGCACCAGCACCACTGCCAGGGCCTAGCAGTATCACCCCTCCATAGCCCAGGTCATATGTGAAGCAGCTCCTATTTTATTTTAGGGCTCTAAATAATGTGGGCTCACCTAAGTGCCCACATTGCATACGTTTTCATTTGCTGCTGGGCTTCAGACTAGGAAAAAGTAGCTCATTCCATGGGTGACAAGGCCCAAAAATATTTCTCTGAAAACCAGCCACAGTGCATATTAGTTAGCTAACTATATTAATGAGTAGCTCCTAAAAGATGTCCCTCAGTCTCAGCTCTCACCAGGCTGAAAAGAGCACACCTCTTCCTATGTCCCTCAACCCACACCATGAAGAGGGTGGCTGAGTGTTATGTCCCAAGACAAGACATAGCCTTACAGGACTCCAAATTCCTCCAAAGTAACTGGAAGCCACATCTACCATTCTTCTTTGCCTGCAGTATTAAACTTTGACTTGATTAGGAAGTGTAAATGTTACAGGTAAGATCCGAGTTGGTGTCAGCTGGAGTAGGCCCACATAAGATAAGGAAGAAGCTCTGCTGGTGTACATCAAATGAGCATCTGACCAAGCTTCCATGGCAGGGGTGTCTCTTCAGTTTATTTCCCTTCCTTGCTTCCTTGCTTGCTTCCTTGCTTGCTTGCTTGCTTGCTTGCTTCCTTCCTTCCTTCCCTCTCTTTTTTCTTGCTCTTTTAGTCTCTCTCCCCCTTTCTCTATTTGTCTCTTTCTCTCCTTCTCTATTTTAATCTCTTTCTCTCTTCCTCGTTTCCTCTCTTTCCTCTTTTCTCCCTTCCTTTCCTCTCTTACTCTCTTTCTTTCTCTCTACACAACTGATATTGGGGTGTTTTCTGACTTCTGCAATGGCACTGCAGGAATTACCACTGCAAATCAGAAGAACAGTGTACCAAGTCCACTCCCCTTTCCTGACAGCTCCAGGTGTTGTTGAGGACAAGGAAGGAGGCACGCTCGGCAGTTCCCACCACACTGCAGAGCGCTCAGTTGTGAACGCAGCGAAGAGACAGAACACAGACCCCTTGTACACAGATTATTTCAGTTCTCTGGAATATTTACTTTTATTAGGTAAGTACCTGATTTGATTTTGGATTTTACTAATTCTATCTGTTAATTCTATTCTTAGAGCTCTCTCCCAAACTGATGTGCATTTTAGTGTTTCCTGTACATATGCACTGTGAAAGTAATGATCTAAAGAATGATTTAAGATACCTTCATGTCATTATTCTTTTAGGAAAATATGCTGAACTGATCTCTAAACCATACTTGACCGTATAAAGATGCTAAACTGACCTCTAAACCATACTTGACTACATGTATCTGTAGCATTCTACCTTGCATACACCTTCTCTTCAAACCTTAAGCAATATTGTCATCTCTACTTTTCTTTCATATAAAAGGCTTGTAATTCCTTTACTATTGTTCTTCTTTTTTCCATTTTTTCTCTTCTATTCTAATTGAGATTCTCATTATTGAACTACTCAGTTCTTTCTCTTGATTTTTTTTGAGTTCTATTCTTTCAAAATCCACCAAAAAAATTTCTAAAATAACTAATTACATGAAAGTAAGGTTAA
This sequence comes from Orthonyx spaldingii, assembly GCA_013397795.1. Classification (NCBI taxonomy): domain Eukaryota; kingdom Metazoa; phylum Chordata; class Aves; order Passeriformes; family Orthonychidae; genus Orthonyx; species Orthonyx spaldingii. Next base: position 1,181,742 of record VZTJ01005117.1, on the reverse strand, counting down.
TGCAGATACTATTACACTCTGGAGCAATTTACAATGCTCGAACAAGTTAGCATTTTCTGAGAATACACTTTGAAGCGGCTAAGTTTCATGGGAAAATGGAAAGAACTTAATTACATTGGAGTACAATACTATGTTGCCACCCTTACCATCATATTTAATAGTACAATACTGTTTAATAGGTTTAGCCTTAGAAATTATTGAAGGGTTACATCACTTTTAGATACAAGCAATTTTTTTAACTTCTAGTTTATAAAAACATGCAATCTCAAGTCTAACAGTTTGGAAAAGATTTGAGAATGCCGATTATATCTGGGAAACGGTTTGGAAAATTTGTTTTCCAAAGAAAACTCTGAAGCTGAGTTTGACTAAATTATTTTTTAAAAGAAGATACGTCAACCAACACTTTGCATTGATTGTGAAGACAACTGTGCTTTCATTTTTCCTGTCCAGTAAAAGAATTTAGAAACCATTAATTCACACATTTCTAGTCATTTTTCTCCAGTTTAATAAACACTTAATTTAAGAAAAACTGCACTAAGACAACAAAAAGCAAGAGAGTAATTCCTACACTATGGATTGCAGATGATTTAGAAGGATATGGAAAGTGATATCCACCTAGTGCTTTTAGATAAAAGCATGCTGACAAAATAGTTCCTCTCTTTCACTGCCACAACATTTTTGTAGGGTGACAGTGGCCTTTAATAAGAAAAAAAATCCTTGAGAAGCACTGAGTTCCCCCAAAACACCTATTTTGACAAAGAGAGACGTTTTCATGTTAGCATTATCACCAGAGTGCTTTTTGCTTTCCTCAGGCTCTCGTGACTTTCCCAATGACAGGCAAGCTCACCACCACCTCAAGGGATAATGAAAGACCACCATGGCCACTTGAAGAGTTAGACTGAGTAATCTCCTGAGAAAAGGACAGCTTGTGTTTGAACCTTTTTGTCCTAGGAAAGCAGCATGATTTTTCAGTGTTTTGATGATAATGATGATGATTACTATCATTACTAGTATTTTATTTACATTATACCCATGCTTAGAGGTGCTGCAGGGGTAAGAACCCACAGCAGGAGAGCCAATGAAGGAGAAGAGCCAAGGTCTCTTCTCCATCTCCTTGCCCATTGTGGTCACCTGCACCTCAGCGCAGGCATGCCAGAGTGACCCGGGTGGTGTCTGCTCCTGAGCTGCACCCAAATTTCAGAGAAGCCCAAAACCTTTTCTCCACAAGGCCTTTGTTTAGGAGACAGCAGTGAGGGCTTCTTAGCTGCAGGAACACCCAAACAACAAGGCTGGCTAATGCACAGACTGTATATTTAATTTCCCATGGGAGTGTTGCTGCTTAAGGGAGCATTGTACAGGCAGATATGGCAGAAGTATTGCCAAGGCTTATTTCATTTAATTACAGTGCCTCATTACTGACAAACATCCATTCCAGTCTGTGAAAGGTGTAGGCTATTTTATAGAGGACCTTGTGGCTCCCATTTATTTTCTTCTGAGTTTCATCTTGCTAGGTATTTGAACTAGGTGACATCAGGCAGCAACAAATGCTTATTATAATATAATGAAGGAGGAAGGTCAAGCAGGAGGTGGAAAATTTCTGAAACAGCACCTTAGCTGAACAGGAAAACTGAAACATTAAAGTGTGCGAGGTGTAGATGTATCTATCTCTGTGTGTGTGTGTGTGTGTGTGTGTGTGTAGATAGACATGACCTATATATGGACAGTTTCCATAGATATATATAATTCAGTTTTATGACTTCCTACATCAAAGCTGGGTTTTCTTAAAGCACTTTGTCTGCAAGATCACTGAGTGTTCACAGTCATCTTTTTCTTCAAGAACTTCTTTTCAAAAAGGGACTGTGCTGCTGGATGAAACTCAAAATTAGGGGTAGGAGAACTCTTCTAAGGGGTCACGAGCCTTAGTCACTGCCCTACAGTCCCTGGTAGGGAATAGTAGTGACAGACTATTTACTGCCACACTTGTTTCTGATCACTGATGAATGATTATGCACTTCACAGTGTCATTGTTCAAAACCATTTGGAGATAAAATGTGTACCTGTAATTTTACTCACTTTATCCTTCCCTGTGGGTCTTGTGGGGCAATGAAAATTCCAAGTTTGTGAATATCAGCTTGCCCCCAGCCATGCTCAAATACTGTGCTTATGTTCCCAAGACTACAACAGTGGTCCAGCTGAACTGACCAAAGCTCCCCGAGGATGACAAACCCTGGTCTGCCACATGTTAGATTTCCTGTCTCTTCTGCTTAACATGATGAAAGTGAAAAAATGAAGCACTGCAAGACAGAGGAAAAATAAAACCACAGGTATGGCCAACCTGCATCCTACAGGTGATACGAGAAGGAGTTCTGTCAGATGTACTATTAGTAGAGAGAAGAATAAATATTGGAAGAGGGTTTTGGATTTAGGAAAGTGTAATGAAAAGCAGGAAGCTGCAGTACTAGCAGCAATGCCATGAGTCTCCCTAGCAAATTGCCTGTGTGCACACAGTGAGCTAATGGAATAGTCTATATGTTTTATCACTGTCAGCAGAGGCAGGCAATGGAGGAGTAATCTGGGGAATAGGATTAAGCTGAATGGGGTGAAGAGCTTTTGTACAACAAGCAAAGATTTCAGGAGTGTATTTGGTATGTCACATGAGTCTCACTGAAAGCTGTAGGTGAGCAGTTTGGGTATATATATGGCAAGGTAGGTTAAAACTAACTGAAAGTGATTAAACAGGATATTTTACAGACCTAGCAGGACAGGCCCAGAGAGGCTAGGAGAGAGAGGAGGAAGCAGCCAGGAGCAGGCACTGCTCACAGCAGCATGCAAGAGTGCCAATGAGCTGTGCCCTGCTTGGGTGCACACAGCCACAGACAATGGAGAGGGAACACCACGGTTTCTGAGGGAGCCTGGGATGCCTAGCAAAGCAGGTGACTGATCCAAATCAGCTCTCAGGACAGAGAGAATGCAAAGAACCTTGCTGTGTCAGTGAGCACAGCTGAGACTGGGGAGAGGAGGAAACACGGAAGCCCCCTGAACTACAAAGTCCCTTGCAGCCTTTTCATTATAGCTGATTCTCACTTGGCTATGTTGGAAATCCCTGTGTCCTGTGTTGAGAGAATGAGAAAGCTATTGCCCACATTTGGATTTCAAACCCGACATATAAGACAGTGTCATAGTCTCTGTATCACTAGTACGGAGATGTGGGAAAAATCTCTGCTTCCAACAGGTTTTTGTCAATCCACAGAGCAGCTCTGCAATCCCTGGCACTGCTCTTTTGCAGGTGTTTCATGGCATTCACCTCACACTGCAGCACCTCAGGGATATCTCACAGTGGGTGTAAAACACCTGCTTATCCGACGGCAGCTGGTGACTTTCTTCTTACACACGTTTTATGTCCTGACAGGCCACCTCACGCCATGTCTTCTGGCTCTCTCCCGTTACAACTGAGAGACAGTTCACCTTTTGCGTGTCATTGTGTGAGGTAGCAAAGTCTGAAACAAAAAAGGGCAAGTTTCTCATGTGGGAGCAGAGTGATGTAGGGATTAAACAAGGCGTTGAGGTTAAAACCATGTCAGCGCTCAGAATAGGACTCCAGATTTGGCTAGAACTCAGGGGGAAAAAAAGAGAATTTATGCCCTGTGGAAGAAGGGGCAGGCAACTGAGGAGGACTACAAGTATGTTGGGAGACTATGCAGGAAGAAAAGAAGGACCAAAGCTGAACTAGAATTTAATCTGGCTACTGCTGTAAGAGGCAATAAAACATGTTCCTATAAATATATCAGCAACAAAAAGAGGGCGAAGGAGATTATCCATTCTTTACTGGATGAGGGGGGAAACAGTGACAAAGGATGAGCAAAGGGCTGAGGTACTTGACGCCTTCTTTGCCTCAGTCTTTAATAGTGAGGACTGCCCAGTTGTCCAAAGGGTACCCAGCCCCTTAAACTGGAAGACAGTGATGTGGAGCAGAACGAAACCCCCATAATTCAAGGGGAAATGGTCAGTGACCTGCTACACCATTCAGAAATGCTGAAGTCTATGGAGTCAGATGGGATCAATCCAAGGGTACTTAGGGAGCTGGCAGGACTGCTCACCAAGCCACTTTCCATCATCCACCAGCAGTGTTGTCTTACTGGGGCATCCTAGTTGATTGGAAGCTAGCAAATGTGATGCCCATCAACAAGAAGTATCATAAGGAGGGTCTGGGGAACTACATATCTGTCTGTCAGTCTGACCTCAGTGCCTGGGAGGGTTATGGAGCAGAACAACTTGAATACATGTATAGGACAACCAGGGGATCGGACCCAGCCTAATTTATGAGAGGCAGGTCCTGCCTGACCAACCTGATCTCCTTTTATTACAGGGTGACCCACTTAGTGGGTGAGGGAAAGGCTGTGGAAGTACTTACCTGGACTTTAGTAAAGTGTTTGACACTGTCTCCCACAAATTTCTCCTGGAGAGCCATGCTCATGGTTTGGATGGGTGCACTCTTTGCTAGGTGAAAAACTGTCTGGATGCCAAGGCCCAGAGAGTGGTGGGGAATGGAGTAACATCCAGCTGGTGGCTGGTCACAAGTGGTGTTCCCCAGGGCTCAGTGTTGGGCCCAGTCCAGTTTAATACCTTTATCAACAACCTGGACAATGGAGTCTAGGGCAGGTGTGGTCACTTTCCAGAGAACAACAGGTTTTTGGCAGTGGAGGATGAACTGTACCCCAGGGTACAGGGTGAAGCTGAAGATGGGAGTCTTTCCTTTAATCTCGAGGAAGCAGAGGTACAAAGGGCACTGGGAGGAGTTTGGGCTCCTCTCAAACAGCACTGAGTAGCAAACCTACAGCCAGCAGACATCTACATGGGTGTTTGACCCTGGAAGCTTTTGCACCCCTTTCCTGAAAGTCAGAAGCAAATGTACTTGCCTCACCCTTTTCCTGGCTTGCTGGCAAGTTTTGGATGGGCTCTGCCCTGGCAAATCCATTGCTCACAGTCAGCAGAAAGTTTTCAACTACATAAACAAGATGCCCTGCTCTCTGAGTCATTAACACCACCAACTTTAGGAGCTGAGTAAGTCAGTTTCTTCCACAAATATCATTTTCCCCTGGTAGCTTTCCAGGCTAATGTTGCCAAAGCCTTCCTGGATGGTACAGGTAATACCCTTTCTCTTTTATGTTCATTTTAAGTTCCCAGCCAGGTGTGTCTCCCTGGGCATCACACCAGTCAGCAGGATCAAAACTTGCTCAGATTCTATTTCCTCCCTCAAAGCCCAGCTCCAATCCTCAGGAGAAAAAAAACCAAAAAAAAAACCCAAAAAAAACCCCCCTAAAAACTGTTGTCCAACTTACAACATATTTTCTCATCCTTAAACTGTTGGAACATCAAGTCCTTCCTCAAAACTCACACCATTACAAACCAGTGACACATAATCAAGTAAGAGTTCCAGCTTACAGCAAACAGGCACCTAGAGCACAAAACCATTTTTCCCTCTACAGCATTTGTCCTCTTCACTTATTGGGCAGGTTTTAAGAATCCCAGTACTTTTTAAAAAGTCACACAGAGAAATATGTGAAAGACCTACAAAACACAGTGTTTTGTTAAGATGGCACATTCTTAGTGGTTTTAAAACACTGACACTATTTTTTAATGACTGTCCCCAAACAATTCTTCAGCTTGTCTTGGCTCTAAATAAGATAGGCACAGTAGGAGAACTTGATTCACTTTCTTGTTACCTTTTTAGTCAGTATTTGACAATTTGAATTCATAAACTCTTTCCTTTCACCCATCACAATCCTTCCCTTCTCTACTTCTTCCTATTAACACCATAATGTAAAAGCTCAGGGCTGACCTTGGCTTTTGAAACCAAAGGCAGGACTCTTGTGATCAGGCATTCACCAATAGATAAGAAAAAAAATACTGAATGTCAGTGTTCAAATACTCCTCCTAAGGAAACATTGCTGTTTCCCAGTTAAAAGAGGCCATGGCCACATGTGCGTCATACTTGGCTTCCACTAGAGTTGGTGGGAATTAATTTTCCCAAATATCTTCATTAGTCCTGGTTCTGCAATAACTGGATTTCATTTCATTTCCATGGATATGAAGATTTACCCCAAGTGACTTGCAAGAGATTGGAAAACAAGCTCATGTAATATCAAATGTTGGAAATGCATGCATTCTGAGCACTATTTTTCACATGAAATTTCATCTCAAACTCCAGTCCGAACTTGCCATTACAGTTTGTTACATAAATGACATTTAAGAGTGTGAGCATTAATAGGAAAGTTACAGTCACAGTTAACAGTACTTACAGTCACATTCACTTTCTCACCAAAAGAACCTAAAACATGTTTTAAACAGACATATCACTGTTTCCTCACATCATATATTTAATTAGAACAGATAAATCAAATTACTTCCTTTGCCTGTACAGCCTAAAATCCCTGTGTAATTACAGAAGAGAAGGCCATCCTGCAGGCCATTTTGTGGCATTATAACTGTGCTGATTCACCTGATCTTGAGCCAAGCTCCACATTAATCTTCTGAGTCTTGTTTTAGTTTGAGGAACAGCCAAACACACCCAGTGGGGCAGTAGAGATTAGGTTTCCCACTATTCAGTAAAACAGACAAATAAAGTAGTTACTTTTCTGACATAGGTTTGGGGGATTTTTGGTAGTAAACTATTGTAATCCATAAAATCTATAAGGATTTAATGAAAAAAGAGAAGAGGGGAGGGGGCAGGGAAGATTGATAGGCAATTTCTATTATGCATTGTTAATTAACACGCACGGAACTTTTCTTTGGGTCAGGAAACACTGCTGCTTTAGCTGTTACACAGTGTCCCTACTGCCTAGTATGAAGTGATCTTGATCTACAGTAGTACAAATAACAATGGTAGCAGGAATGAGGACAATGATGATGATTGTGATGATGAGCTTAACTTTCAGCTGTGACTGCAAACAGTGTCCCAACAGTGACCAACAGACTTCATCCTGATTTCAAATGCCCATAACAAATCTAGATACAAGAGCTGCAGAGACTAGGTGACGATACAGCTGGCTTTCTGGAACAACAAGAGCTGTAGACTCCAGTTCAGCAGCTGAGATCTTTGATTGACGTCTGTGCTTGAGCAATAGTCTGTCCCTGGCAGAAACATCCAGCTTTGGCGTGGGGACTCCAAGTGTTGGAGACTTTCTCAAATCTTCCCATTTGAGCAGCTAATTGTGCCCAGTGTTAAATCTGGCCGGCTTCTACTTTGAGAAACTATATCTCATCCTGCCTTTATCTGTTAAATTAAAGAGCCCCACGGTTTCAGGTATCCTCCCCTCCCCTTCACATACACACTCAGACTCTGATTGAATTCTCTCTTCCCTTTCTCTGCAATTAGTTCAATGTACTGCGCCCATCAGCATCTGCTTCCCCAAACCACTGCTCTCTCCCAGCTCTTTGCAGCTGGCCCCAGCTCAGTTACAGGCACTGATGGCAGGAGGATCTGTCATGGCTCTGCCTTCCTCTCCCATCCCACATTCCTGGTGCTGGGGTGCTCAGCATTCTGTGGCCCCCAAATATGTCCCCCTGGGCAAGGCACCCTTGACATGGATGCCCTTTGATGTAAGCTTCCTGAGCACCCACAGAAGTGATACAGACCCTTTGGTCCAGGCTTTCTCACTACTTGGTTGCTCCTATCACAACAGAGTGAGCCAGAGTGTGCCTTTTTCCCTCTGGCCTTCCTTAGATGTTAATTTCTATTCCTCTGATTTTTGTGCCACCTACAATTGTGTCCTCAGTCGGCCAGAATCCTCTGTTTCTCCCAGATCACTGGTGAATTTCAGACAGGCTTTTCATGTGACTCATTCCCCATGAAGTTTTACCAAAGTCTCCTGTGGATGGGTATTTCCTCATTGACACTTTGTGATTTGTTCAGACCTTCAGTTAAATTAGCAGATGACTTCTTGACCACTTTTAGGCAGTGACTGCAACAGGAACAGAGTCAATCCCCCAGGGGCTAAGTCTGCCTCTGATTTCTTAAGAGCATTCTTGCTTTACCCAAAAACATTTTTTCTCCCTTTAATCAGAGATTGAATCTTGGAATCCAGTCTTTGCTAGGAAATTTTCTTCAGCAGGAGATGGTGTACATGTGAGTGCCTTGGGGTCAGCAAGTTTCCACTGTACTTGGGTGAACCAGCTTCATGGATGTCCTCGCTGCGTATTCTACAAAGAAGTTTTGGGTAGCCTTGGGGTGGTCAGCTCCAACAGGGAGGTGCTTTAGAGTGGAGCCACACCAGCCTTTGCAGCCAGTCTTTTTATCTATTTTCTATAACTCTTATCTCCAGAAACTGTCTCAAGCCTTCAAATGATCAGTTCTATGGTTTTTCTTCTTATTTTACTGAAGTTCACGTAATTTTTTTTCTTGGTCAGACACAAGCCTCAACCACAGTAGAAAAGCAGACAGACCTGTGAAACTCAGAAGGAAATCCTGGTTGAACAAAACAAATCAGAAGTATCAGAAAAAGTAATTAAAAAGAAAACGTTTATATTTATGGATGATATTGCCTTTTGCTGCTGAAAGGAAGGGACAGACTAGAAATTACTAGAGTTCATTAAATCTTCTTATTATCCTGCATATTTAGTGGTGAACACTGAAGAATTGCAGTCTCAACTTATGCCAGGGGACTGAATAACTTTCAGGCTCACTCACAGGACCAAGGTGAGCACTGACTATGTAGCCAACGTAGTCACTCCATGGGAGGCCTTTCAGAGGTCCAGAGAAGAAAGTGAACTGGAGCTGCCCTAGGAGATAGAGCTGAACATCATGCAATTTCAGAATTGGCAGATGGTGAAGCTCCCTTCACTCCTGCTGAAGGCTGGCTAACCACACAATTGTACTACAGCATGGGCGTGGAGGATGCAGAGTACAATGTGTTAATGCAAAGCAACCATGAGAGTCTTTGGTGACAGTGCCATAACAGGCAGACAAAGGAAGGCAAAACCAAAACAGAAATTCTCTGCAGCACACAGATAGAGGCCACTCAGTCTTGGGAGCAAGTGGACAGTGAATGGTGAATGAATATGTAAACATGACATTTCTGCAGGTTTCTGGCCTGAAGACCTGCAGTCAACATCCTCATTTCCTCAATTAACAACTCTCTCCTCTGGCCATGGCCTTACAATTGAAATGGTTGCCACCATTTCAGTGTTCCTAAACCTAAAATTAATTAAAAGCAAACATCACAGACAGGAACACATCCTGTAATGCCTGGTTGTTGAGGAGATAAAGAAACCACTTTCTTTGCCAGTATCCCATGCATGTCGGAACTTAATAATAAAGTGTTTTGATCTACCAGCCTGCTATGTTGACATACCGAAACAAAAAGTGCTTCCACTCAGCCAAAACCACATATCTTGGCAATCTGCAGCCTGAAAGACAACAAAGACATAGTCTAAAAACTTGGCAACTCTCCTGGCACGCTACACCTTGGGATTAGCAAGTCAGTCACGCTATGCTGGCTCTGGTTTTACCATAATGCAATAACACAATGGGAAATTCTGAAGTGTTTGGTCCTCAACACATCATCTCTGCTGGCTTGCAGAAGATGCTTCAGAAGCAAGGTAAATCCCTGAGCTAGGAATAATCCCCTATCCCATAATCCCCTCCTGGTGAATGAAAGGTGTTAAATGGAGGAAAATACTGCTTACTGCAACTTTCTTTGTATTATTTGCCTGTTCTCTGCTGCAGGTGTTTTCTAAGACCTGAACTGTTGCACCTTGAATATAACACTTGCACATCATTTTTAAGCACTAACAAACACATTAAGAGATCAGATACCAGATTCCACCAGGCATCCTGGAGGCACATTACCAGACGTCTCTATGCTTGGTGAAAAGATGCTGCACTGACATGTTTCTAGTGGGATACTAGGCTGGAGGAGAGGGAAGGAGAGAAAATGAGAACAATGTTGGGCTATTAGGAGGGGCTAGGGCAATTTCCAGACAGGAAATTAATGTAATGTCATCAAATGTAATGTCTTGTGCATGGAGTGTGATACACAAATTAAAAAGCCATTGTGCTAATTGCATAGAAAGGTAACTAGCCAACCTCGGGTTAGTTTTATTAACTCAAACACAATGCTGAACACACTGGAGCCGTGTTAATCTCTGCCACTTCAGCATCTGGCCTTGCTCTGCAGAATGACGTCTGTACAAACATTAAATCCATGTTTGAGGACTTTCGAAAATATAAAGGATCTACTATAAAAGTCTTATAATGTAATGAATTTCACCTCTTTGGGCTAAAACCAGTGAGTAAATGGTATGCCATTGACCTCATGCTGTTAGATGCAAAAATCAGTTTTTTCACTGCAGATGCAAGAAACAAAGAATTTATAAGAAAATCGGGTAAGTAAACATGATGTATACCAGGCAAAATAACAGGAATGTTCTGAAGATCACATCTAGTAGGCATATGGATAAATACAGTATACTGATGAAAAGCTGTAGGGTTTCTGCAAAGTGAAGTCATATGTCACAAACCTCCTAGAGTTGTCTGAAGGCAACAAATGTGCAAACAAATCAGATCTCACTCATATTCTCTAGTTGGGTTTCTAGAAAGCATTTGAAATGGGTCACTCACAGGAGACTCTTAAAGAAATTAAACTGATCTAGAAAATGAGAGAAAGAGAGACTTTTCAGGTTGAAAAACACTGTTAGAAGTTAAGGATTAAAAGTGGGAATAATGTGGTGGTTGTAAAGATACGTGTCTTCTTACTGTCTTTTCTTCCACACCCAAAGTATACTCACACCTTCTTTCCTTCATTTTGAAAATTGGGATCAGTCAGCCACAATTTTTTTCATTTATTTTTCCTTTTGAGAAATAAGATTCGGTTCATAACTTGAGAATGTAGTACTGTAGATATTTTCCCTTTCCAGTGTCACTGAAGAGGGAAACACTGGCACCACCGAAGAGGGGAAGCAGCGAGGGTGCCCATTCTGTTCACAGAAGATCAGACACTGCACCTGTGTTTGGCAAGGACTTGGCAAACAGTAAACCGGTGATTCTACACTCAATATCAGCTAGAGTTCTTGAACAAACAAGTACAAAATCAGTTTGGCATTATTTAGAAGACATCAGAAAGACTTAGAATAATCAGCATGGGCATCTGAAGAACAGTCTCTGACTTGGTGAATAAGTTGGAAGCATTAGATTGAGGTATTTCTTGACGTCAGTAAGGTTTTTAGTAGTTTCACATGATACTCACAAAAGCAAGTTAACGGGCATTGCTATAAATGTAATGCACCCAGCTGGTTGGAAATACACTTTGAAGGAGCACACCTTCAATTTGCTATCTATCTTTATATGGATTCCTGGAAAGACCTTTCCTGAGCAAAGTTGTAATCAACATTCTAGTGAACAGCTGGGAGGACAGAGAAGAGTGGGCTGAAATGTGACACACCATACTGGAAGGTTTGTGAACCATCAAGGACTAGAATTCAAACAAACAGTGAGGAATCAAAAAGAGCAAAACCCAAATAAGGATGACATTCAGAAATGAGAGTGCATGGTGCAATACTTGAGAAAGAAAAATCAAGCCTGAAAGTAAGTGCTTAGTCAAAAAGGGAGGCTGGGGTTTGAGGTTGATGCTAAGCAGAATATGAAGTAATAATGTAATGCTGCTAATTCATCTCAGCTGTACTAATGGCAGCATCACACGTATCTCACAGGAGAAAATGACAGCTTTCTTCGGTTTCCCAGAAAAGACCTCAAATGCCACATTGTGCTTGATTATAAAAGACGTGGAGAAACTGGAGAGAGGGAGTCTGGATTACAGGACGTTGAAGCATTTACTATGAGAGAAAATTGTTCTTGCTCACCCGAGGCACAGGCAGGTTTGGAGAGGGTGATTAGATAACAATCTTCTGATGGATTGTTCTAAAGGTTGTTTGAGAGAGGGCTGGGATAAACTTGTCTCCACAGTTACTCAGAGAAAATAAAAAGAAATTATATCAATTTGCAGTAAAGAGGATTTAATTTTGGGGAGAAACCCAACCTTTTTGCTTGGAGTGGGGAAATAGCAGAATACACTCATTAGGCATGTTGAAAGTTTGCAGAAACCCACTGGACAAACCCTTTTAGGTAATGCCTAAATGCAGTTCCTCCTTTCTCAATGAAAGGACATGACATAGATCTTCTCTGAGGGCTCTTCCAAACACCACCTTCTGAGTCTACAATTTCATTTTCAAGTAGTGAATCTTTGAAGTTACATATACATAAATTCACCAGGTTTTATTCATACTGAGATTTAGTCAACTTTATATTCAGTAATAGCTGGCCTACATGTTGCATGCTTCACTGATTTGTGTATGACTGTTATGATATCTGCTGTTCTCAGCTCTGCCAAAGAACATGATGACCTTATATACTTTACCAATAATTTTTCTACCATCCACCAGTAAATGAGGAAACAAGTATGAAAGGTGATGATTCCACAGTGTCTTCTGTCCATGCTGTGTTAGTGCCTAGAGGCTATAACTGAAAATCCACTGAATGAGTACAGCCCATGTGAATCACTGTTACGAGGCATTCAGTACATTTACAGCTCTGTGCACCCCTATAAAATCCCATCTTGGTTGCCAAGAACATGTCTCTAAGATTTAAAGATTTTATTTTTTTTTTAACTACTGAGGGGAAACAATAGTCTGAAAAAAATTAATTCATGGATGTGAAGTTTTGCTCAATATTTTGTGAAAACTGGTAAGAAACCTGCTGATATACTGTGTGGCATTTTATAGAACAGAATATGCTGAATACAAATAGGAAACAGACGTCGTCTAAGCGAAAAGATAAATTCTAATCTCAGTCATTACATTCTTTTTCTCTTCCCCCACATTAATCTGTTCTTCAGTTTTTAATTTTCTTTTTCAAGCCACATTGCTTTTGTTACTGATTGCTACAGAATATTTTGTGAAAGTTAGGATTGGCTTTTTTCCCCCAGAAGTAAATGTGAAGTTCTAATTTAGTGAAACTAAATAAACCTTAAAGTATAAAAGATAACCTTAAAGTATAAAAGAAAGCTTCTTGGGTTTTTAGAACATTTATGTACCCTAATGACCATCTGTATACAGGCTGTGTGTCAACTACTGCCATCATTATTTTTTCACCCAACACAGACTTTCTGGTTTTCTTCACAGGCCAGACTTTGTAGAATAGGCACAGAGGTATTACCAGTAGTATCTGTGTCAGGAATGGAACGTCACCTCATTCACAGACCCTAAACATTGGCCACAGTTAGGAGGTGGCATCCAGAGAATAAAGTGTTGCTCTCACATGAGCATAGAGTAATAGAAAGAAGAAAAATCTAAGACTGAAGGAAAACTATTTAAAGAATATTCCAGACAAAAACTGACAAGTATGCTAGAATTAGAGGATGCAAAAATAATAGAAGGGCACAAAACTAGAGTGATAACAATGAGAAAATGACCAGTAATGTATGGTAAATTCATTTCTTTCATTGCTCGCCTGATTGTCCTAGAGCAGAAATCTTTCACCAAAGTGTGGTGTTAATAACACCAGTCAGGCCTGGCCTAATACCTCTTTGATTTAATGTGCTATAGGAGACAGCAACAGTAATTTTCAGCTGACTGCTATGGAAACATAGCTATTTTTCATGCAGATGTGTTCAGATGTGAAATTTATGGTTTTAGGTGGAACAGGTCCGAATCTCAATGGTTTCTCCTGGTATAAAATCTTCTGTCGCATTTTGGCTACACTGGCCATTTGGAGATTTTTTATTAATCCCAGCCTGTAAACCAGAGCAACATTAGTGAGTGTGAACCTTGGAGAGAACCATACAAGTAGCAAGGGTTGTCATGAAAATCCAGACAATCACATTTTGAGCAGTCTTTTTTACTTTGTCAATTGTTGGCTGAAGAGATCAGGGTAGCTAAAAACCTGCTGGTCTCATGCCCTCTTGTCCGCAGCCACTTTCCAGAGGAGAGGAATCGTGTTTGAATTTCAGGTTCATTGTGCACCCTCCAACACACAAGCTATCAGCCAGTTCAGCAGTTGTGCAAATACATTCTTGTCCATTAAACATCTGCAGAGCTATGTGCTACGAACAAGTAACACTATTTTATCGCTGGGTTCATTTGGGACTTGGCATGAATGTCTTTATGAGTTAGTTTTGTGCCATTTTTTTCTCTTGAAAATGTCTGAAATAATTTTAATGTTTTAGGACATTCTGCTTCTGAATAGAACATATTTTAAGATACTCATAATGTGGAAATCTGCTATGTGTCCAACAACCCCAAAGAAAGTACTCAAAAAGGGAAAAAGATGAGCAGAGATGGCTTTGACCTGTTCTTATACCTTTAGGATGCAGTCTTGCTCCAGCAGCCCAAGTAAATCCTCACAGGCACTGCAAGTTGCCCAAGATCTTGAGAAGAGCAGAGCAGCATTTCTGGACAGAAATGCCTCTACATGATTTTACTACCTCCTTGTGGCCAGTAAAGTCAGTCCTGTTTCTGGCACATTTCTTATGGTCATATTTGGGAGAGTTTATTAGACTCCTCTTCCTTGCCATCTTAATTCCTGACCTGAAGTGTCATCTCTCTTCATTTTCAAAGCCATAAGACCCAGTTCATACATGTCTGCCCCTCTCACCCAGAGCACAGACCCATTCTTCAGCTTCTGGGTAATACAACTGTGAAGGTGAGTATTTTGGTCCAGCATACACAACTGTATTGCAAAATGATATTCATATCCTGTCAGATGATTGGAGTAAAAAAGGTGTTGTCCTCTGGACAGCCAACAATGTCAGAGATACATCTACATGATAATCTGGTTATGTTTCTCATAGTGGATTAAGTATTCAATCATGTGCTTTCTTCTATTTAAACTTACAATCTTCATGAAAGATACTGGAAAACAATTTTAACACCTGTAGTAATAACCTCTGAGAACTGAGAAACAGTACAACCACAGAAGAGATAAGAAATGGGAAGAAAGTTAATCAGTAGGCTTAGTCTGCTATGAAAATTTAAATATTTGCATTTGTGAGATTAATGCCTAATAGACACAACAAACAAAAATATTGGCTTTCTGTTGGGCAAATTCCATTCATATACATGGGTCATGAAATGAAGAAATCTGGGAATATGTGATGCTGGAAGAGGTGTGAAAAACAAGAACTAGTGTAGAGGTGTAAGCTGAATATGAAATTGCAAATCAAGCTGCCACAGTGGCGGGAACCTCATAGCAGAACAGATGATGGAAGTTCTTGTGTTTTGTTGAGCTAACAGCATGGGCTGTAGCCTGGGCAGAAAGGCAGCAACAGTTAAATTCTGCAGGGATTGCAAGTTTATAGTCCTACTTAGTCTGTTTAAATGTGGTAGGTTCTTGAATATATTACATTATTATGCCTCAGACAGGTGACTGTCAAGTCCGATCCTGTAATGGCAACTTTTTTTAACCTGGTAACAACTTACACAAGATGAGTAAACTCAGCTGCTCCCTTTTAACTAGAAAACCCTCACTGATGCCTGATGCTGCAGCTATGGACTTAGCCTGGCAATTTGTCATACAAGTACAGTTTTGCAAACAAATTCTTTCAAATGCTCATACTAATGAGGATGATAATTGTCCTCTAAACTTAATTTCCAAGGGTAATTCTTTAAACCTCTGGTTGGGGCTGGATGAGTTAGAGATGATCACTTCATGGTGTCCTGCCAACAGTGCAGATGAGAGCTGAGGAACAAAAACACTGCTTTCCTCATCCACCCACTGTGTCTACACTTGTTCTTTGTAATGCTGAAAAGCTTTTTACAATGAATGGTGCCAGTGACATGATTAGCAAGAAATCTGAGCCTTGGACGGATGTAGAATTGAAGCAGAGAAATAAGGAGGAGTTAAAGAAACAGCAAAAGAGACTTCAGTGGTTGTGCTTGTTTTTCCTGGATACACTTTAGACTGTTCACCTTGTCTCTCAGAAATTATTTGGGTGAACTGGTGACTCCACGGTGTTTATTATTTTAATTACCATCAAACCATGCAAATGAAATTTACTGAATAATAAATCTGTATACAGATGTACTCTGCATGTTGTCATGCACAATTATAAATTCAGGAAAAGAACAAGATTTTAGTTACCACATTTAATTGGGCACGGAACAGAAGGTCTCAGGAATTTATAGCCAATGCTTTCATCCATTAAAAACATGAGATTTTTCTGATTTGTAAATTATTGGCTTAATTCAATTTGAATTATGTCAGCAGAAGCACCTTGGAGTCATTATTGTTTCTAGAGCTTGACCTTTTTAAGGGATGTCCACAGGAGGGAAGAGCAGAAGTTAGGAGGAACAGAATGAAGCATACTGCAAATAATTAAAAGATATAGGGAACTGAGTGCATTGGGTAAAACCCATTCCTGATTCCTGTTTTCTTCCAGCTGGTGGCCACTGTAGGAAGCATATTAGAAGCACAGAAAATAAGGACTCCACATTGGCACCAAATGGGTTGTAAAATGTAAGTGAAACTGCCAAAGGCCCTTAGGGGCACAAGCAACTCTTTTCCTCCTCCCAGTTACACGGAGAGGTTACTCTATGTGGCCATCTCTTTGCTGTACCCAGATTTTACAAAACATAAAGGCTCTTGAGAGGAATGAACTTTGAACTAATCATTAGCAGAATTAATTGTTTTCTCCCCTTCAACAAACGGCATCAGCCCTGCTTGTATGAGAGGAAAAGACAGCAGAAACAACGCACAGCCATGAGTGGCAATCCCAGGCTGCAAACAAGCGTGGATCTGCAAAGCCTTCTTCAAGGGGCTGGCAGAGAGAGAAACAGAGAGTGCAGAGATTGCATGGGAAGGGTCTGTGACAAGTGACCTCACTCTCCAAGTTTCTTTAATGTTTTTTAACTTCCAGTAAAAATCCCTCAGATGCTGGCATTTTCTACACAGACAGAAATTATTCTCTCTGTGCAGTGTTTAGAGTATAATACCAATTACAAGCCCATTTGAATGCTCACAGGAAGTGACTTCATTACTCATCCTGTTGTCAGCTTCTTTCTGATAAATATGTGATAGAATAACTATTAATACTTGCAGTGTGGCAAAATGGGAAAGTAAATACCTAAGAAAGCAGTGGTTCTGACAGCGGGCAGCCTCTTCAGAAACAACGTATTCTATGATCATGAAGCAACATGTCCTGGCTAACAAGACTGCCTTCACCAGCTGAAAGCATCATGTCATTAACTGAGTCACATAATATCAATAACCTTAAATATAAATACCTAACCTCCTTGCTTTATCCAAGGCCCTACAAGACACCAAACACAGAGTTGGACTCCAGCCTTGGTAAAGGACTGGCAAAAGCACTGTGTTTTTCACAGGCACCTTTAATCCCAGCAGGCAAAGCTCAAGAAATACATCAGAGGATTGCTTCCCAGCTTACTCTGATATTGGCCTTTCCATCAGTCACGCTTCGTTGGGTCTTGCTGGGTGTCCTCAGCAGCAGAGATGCCCGGCATCATTACGCACCAAAAAATAACAAAGAGAGCTCAGATGGCTTCAAAGGACGTGGGATCTGCAGCCCAGGCTGACAGGGGCTGACAAAGAGCAAGGAAAAGTCAGGCTTCAGTAACTTTTAATGACAGCTCTTGTTAGGATTAAAAAAAAAACAACTCAGCCATTGCGCTGTGATTCAGTCTGAAGGGGTGCCCATCACCCTTGTGCTGCAGGTTGCAGCACCACGAAGGAGGTTGTTATCCTCAAAATTAATCATTCATAGCCACAGCAACAAGCACATAATGCCAAGATACAAAAATCACTGCTGCCTGCCAGACTGGAGACTGACTGCTGCCACTTCAGCCATCCCATCTTTTTGCAGGATCCTGTCTCACCCACCAAACTACATTTTTGTTCCAAGTGGGAAAAAGTAAGTTGTTTTAGCAAAGTCTGTCTTCATCTCCTTTCCCAGGCCCCCTGATCAGCCCCTGGAGTGACTGGTGCAGATGGACACTTACAAATAGCACTGGTTGGAAAAATCACAAATAAATTACCATCCTTCATTTGTCCCATTTCTTAGTATTTACTTGGCTAACAGAAAGGAAGGTTTAACATTTTAGAAAGCTCTTATCATACTTTTCTGCTTTTACTGGAAACAAAACTATTGAAGCAAAAATCAGTGGTCAGGATTTGTAGGAGTCAATGGATTCCCAAACTTTTGAAACTCTCCAGAAATGCCATATACTTGACCTTTTTCCTCATCAGTCCCACAGGAGCCCTTGGATATCTTTTTGGCTTTAAGAGCATTGTGTCTGCCAACATCACAGACAAAATCTATCCAAGTCTTAGTATGCTGGCCACATCTTCTGTGATCCTCTACTGAGGATAAACTCTTTTCATCACTCACCTCTCAGTAACTTTTCTGTGTCAAGAATGGACTACGTTCTCATTAGATGAATGAGACAAAGTGAAAATGCAGCTGTTGATGCTTTTCTTCTTCTGAGAAAGAAATAATATTTATTTACTATGATTTGTGCTACAAGAGGTCCTGAAAGCCCCAGTGGAGACACAAGCCCTGAAATGATACGGGCTATACATGAGATATGGCTACACATCCTGAAAGTTTACAGTCTAAAATAAGAAGACAAACAACTCTGATGTTATTGCAGACAAAGAATATCGCATATCATGAAATTAAACAGTCCCAAAGGGAGAGAGATTTGCTTGGGTCTGTGGATAAGATTGGCAGAAATTCATCCCCTGAGAGTAGCAGTATTAAATATGAGCTTAGAACAACATCAGTTACCATACATTTAATAATTTAAATGATGTATACTTCATCTGTGCCTCAATTAACATCAGACGAGCCCATTTATTTCAGTCCTTGGATAGCTTCTCTACTGTCTGGATTTCTGCTGTACTACTGATGCAGTAATGTTTTATCATCAGTTCCTGTTTCTCAGGAATTTTCATTCTGTAAAATAGCTCTTTGTAGCAGTTATCTTGAACTCACAATAGCTTCGCATCAAGAATTCAGAGGTATCATATGACTGTTATTTTAACATCATTTGTGTATTCAGTTCCACAGAATTATGAAACGTAATTATGAGAAGGGGTTTAGACAATTTACATGTAAGACATTTCACAGTCATTAGCAATGTCAGCAAAGCCCTGTTGGACCAACACAGGAAGGCAGAGAGAAATGTTCCTATTTTTCTAGCGTTCTGGAGTGTTTTTCCCATTTGTTGATTCTAGACTTTTTTTTCAAGCATAACCTAGTTCCAGGAGCATGGGAAATCACCCTAGATTTACATTCATACACTGTGGAGGACAAAAACCTGATCCTACACAATAAATCATTTTCCATTTCATTTCAATATGTAATCGCATGACAGCACACTGGGGAAAATGAAAATGCAATGGTATTGCAGCTGCTCATGGGCATATCAGCAGGAGGACAAACCCAAGATAATACTGAGTTCAGAAGTTCAGATCCAGCGCAGGGTTATAAAAACTGAATTAGAACATTTGTTGGACTCAAATCCTTGGAGCAAGTACTCTCCTGACATACACACAGAGCGTCTTCCGTCCTACAGCAGAATAACTGGGGTGCCTAAAATGACAACCCTCAAGTGTGAGTATTTATGCTCTGCCCTCACTATCTTCAATAATTTTTCAGAAGACCCATGACCTTGTTCTTTCTCTGATAATTACGGGAGTTGCAAACCACACAGAACACCAGTTTTGGAATACTTTTAAATCCTATTTTTTAGCATAATGGAAATGTCATGGCAATAGCATGATGCATGCATGCATATTTATAGCTTTTTTTTTTTTTTCAGGAATAAAAAAGTCTACAAAGTGAACATACTTCTCAGTGTATGTAAAAACCTATTGGATTTCAATGCTTCAGGGTGTGAAAAATCAACATTTAGCCCAAGGTTCTCACCATGTTTGGATGGAAGCATCACTGCTAAACCAAAATGGTTACTAGGCAGGCTGGAAGAGTGGGAGGGAGAGAAATGCTGTGGAAAATGTGCAGGGTCCAGCTCCTCCAATAAACTCATGCCCCTTCATTGGCTGACAAACAGACTGTCCCAAAAGCACAACTTCAGCCAGGGTAAGGCTTTGTAATGGTTTTCACACTGCTAAAGGTATTTGTAGGAAATAGAGCTCCCTGGGGCCTGATGCCCACCAGCTCCTTCACTCACACTCCACAGTCCAGAACAAGCAGAGCCACAACAGGAATCTTCCCTGATTTTTGTTTTAATCGCCAATCCTGAGTTTCTTTGCTGTTTTAATTCAGAACAGAGCCTGCAGCAGGAAGAAGGTGTGGGGAGAGGACTAGGGTCACTCATGTATCTCCTGGTCGGGCTCCTGCCCACCACATCTGAAACCATGGAGGTTTTTGTGGGACTTCCGCAAAGGAACAGACCCATAGGGAAAGGCTAAGGGAGACACTGAAGTAATTTAGCAAAATAGTGGGTTTGTTGCTGTGACCTGTTGCTGTGCTCCTTTCTGATGGTGATCTGAGGAAACTGCCAGAAGGTCAGAGGATGTGTACTGAGGAGATTTATTGACCTGTGTGGCCCCAAAGAGGCCTAGCTAGTGCTGTGTACAGGGAATCTCTATTTTGTTCTCGTTTACTATTTTCCTAACAAGATTTTCCATCTCTCTCTCTCTCTCTCTCTCTCTCTCCATCTATCTTTTCCATCTGAGAACCTGAAATTAGGGTTTTAAATCTGAACCTAATGCTGCCAAACATTGCAATAGGATTTGGCAACACTTGGGCTGTTACTGAATTCCTTGTTGCAGTGAGCATCTCACTGCAATATGACAATATATTTTTAACACAATGGATTTCATAGCAACAAGGAACTCCATCCCAATCCAGGGAAATGAGCTGAATGCAATATGCACCATGCCTCTGGCTCGTAGGAGCTATCCATCACAGTTTGGCCAAAAGCACTGCAACAGTTACGTGTCATCGTGATTTAGCAAAAACAATCAAACAAAGGAGCTACTGAAATAAAGTCACTGAAATATTCTTCCTTCAACACACCTTGCATAATATTTCTCTTCCCACATTTCTATTTCTTTTCTCATCTTTAGGAATCACTAGAACTACAGCTCCCCTCTTTTAACCTAGGGTCATTTCTCACTCTCTTGGTTGGCCCACCGTAGTCCCATGCCATTCCAGCACCATTTCACTACAAGCAAAATCTATGTACCAATTTGTACTACGTATTTCCTTTTCCTTCGTGCCTAGATTTTTCTAAAACACTGCTATACTTACACAATCATCTACAACAAACTAAAAAGAAAGCACTTTGAAAACTTATTTCTTTCCAGAATGGAAGGAAATAGGTTCTGCTACTGTTTTGTTTATAGGATCCCCTCAGGAGCTCGCATAGATGTGTTTTGCTGCTGGCTTACTGCATTGCCCGTGATTTCCACTCAAAGGACCCTGGAACAAACAAAAATAATAATATTTTCCCCCATCTATCTCAAACAATATCAGAGAAGAGAAAAGAACACTCGTTTGTCTTTTTTAAAATGATATTTTAATTACTCATGTCGTGCCTCAGCAAAATGGCAAGCCTTTTGTTAAAATGGGGCTTAATTGCATTACGAAGCCTTCATGGGACCCTCGCACATAAAGCGCTTTTCTTCAGACTTTCAAGACCTAAATTTGCAGTTGGCTCCTGACCAGCGCACTCGAGCAGATAGGCACGTAGGTAGCGGGCAGACCCCGTGTTGATGAAGCAATCATAATTGACTGCCTCGCATGTGCTATTCCACAAACATGCCCGCAAACAAAAATTGCATCTGCATGTTGGTCTTCATTTTGAATTCATTCAGAAAAAAAACCTAACCAAAAAACCCCCCCCAGCTCTTAGTATGTCAGAAAGCATGGAGACACCTTCACGGACTGTTGGCTACGCCTCAGCAAAGCTTTACAACAATCTGTTAGACAAAAAAGAGGCTGGTGCAGATACCTTAACAAGCATCCCATCTGTGAGGTCATTGGGATATTTCAAACAACTTTCAGCTCTCATTAGTTTAGTGGATTCCACAAGCATGTCCTTATCTTTTGTAACTTTTGCAGCCAAACTTCCTGGGAAAGCCTCTGAGCTGGGTGACATTCTTACCCATGGGTCAGTCTGCAGTAATGAGCCACCAATTTATGTGTCCTTTGCACTTGCAGGCAGTATATGGTTATATTAACCTTTATGCTGTGAATTTTTTCCTTTATCCATCTAATTCTCTGGGTTCTACCATGCAAATCTCATTATTTCTAATAGGCTGCAATTAGGATATCCAAGCTGTTGATCACAGTCATTTGCAACACTGACGGGCATTTTCCAGGAATACATGCTCTTTTTTTCGCACTATATTAATGATGGAATGTAACAGAGATTATGCCTGAAAAATAATAGTGACTAGTGGAGCTGCAGGCTCATGGAATCCTTATCAGCTCACTGGTGTGTACCTTCAATTAACACAGGAGGTACAGCATAGTCTATTGCTTCACATAAAACATGCTATTCATGACGTTGCACGGAAATGAGATTTACAATTTTCAAGTCTGCTAGGCCTGAATGAGTAAATGGGTATTTATGACAATTTCTTACAGCTTTATGCACTTGAAAGGGATAAAGCAGGTTCATCAGCACTTGCCCACATGTTAGGTCTTTATTGCACTAATGAATACCCCTTTAAAGGAGATGTTGTAAGGCTATTTTCTTTCCTAAGAACTCGCATGTCTGTATTCAGAATTTGTTGGACTGAACCATTCTTCTGCTTAAGGTACAAGAGGGTAATATCCACAGTCCTTATTCAGATCTTTACTCAGCTGCTGCTGTTTTCTGAGTTTTGCATGAAGGACGTGGGTGAAAAAGGAGAACTGGTGTAACACTCATAGCAGATGGATGCAGTATGGAGAAGTAAGAAGAGATGCCACGGAATGTTTTGCTGCAGGACCATAAAAGGTAAAACCAAAAATTTGAATAGGATGGAAAAAGGAAGGTCAGCCCAAGGAGCGAGCTAAAAGGTGTGTGAATGTGCATGGTTGGAGGGGTGTGTGCCCAAGGCAGGACAAATGGACAAATATGATCTGGAAAAGAAAGTGAAAAATGAAGGCTAAGCAGAAGATATTGCAGTATTTCAGGAGTGGAGCAGTCAACATCCAGACTAAAGTTTTGGTGGGAACACTGAAGTAGCAGTAAAACAGGGAAGCGATTGCAGAAAAATGCCTGAATGGGAGCAGTGCAAATGGGGAGTAAATCCTCAAAGATTACCATCATCTGAAAATCCCAAGGGTGAGCAAGGCAATGGTGAAGGTTAAGAAGGACAGAGTAGAATGGGAGAGACTGATTTCACACTTGAAGGTACAAAGCTGTATTCTGACCACGTTTCGTATTCCAACTGTCTCCATTTTCATCTGCTGTAAAGAGAATGTAAGGTTGATTCCCTCCTTTATTAACCTTCCTTCTCCAGCACTGTGTGTTGGCTCACTTAATGTGCACAACAACTTTCTTTTCAAAGCAAATAGAAAACGTTTATGAGGCACCTTGAGTAAAACTTGAGTAGGGAGAGGAAAAGTCTCCATTACAGACTTTCTCAGCTACTACTGAGAAACTACTGTCTGAACCTACTACTGGACCTACTGTCTAAACAGGTTCCTCTGACTTCCCATAGGCTCCAACCAAAATTAATAAAACCTGGGAAAAATCTGGGCAGGATCACTCAGGTTGTATACCAGGAAGAACCTTGAGTTTGGATGCAATGGGATCTGTGGGTTTGATAACAATTCCTCTCATTTCCTTCTTTATGTTTATCTAACATGCTGTTTTTATTCTGCCTTGACTATTTATGGTTTGCAGTAAACAATAGCAATATCTTTTCTGTTGGTACTTCTCATAACCACCCTTTCACATAGAGGTTTCTCTGGAACTGCATTAATGATCTGCTCACCCAGGTAGGCTGACTTCTAGGTTTCTCCCTTTACTCTTCTTATATTCTCTAACAAATCTTATAAAATATGACCTTTAAACTCAACAATCATCACATGCTTAGTGATATTTGTGTTTTCCTGTCAGTTTTCATTTTTACAACTTGTGTGCTCGTATGGAGTCAGTGTGGTTTTCCTTTCATTGTTCCATAAAATAGAGTCACTCACATTTGAAAAGGGAATTTCAGCCACAGTAAAATCCTTTTCCTGTCTCAGAGAAGAATGTTTCTGTGGGTTAAACACTGTGTTTTCCTGATGCAAACCTGATGCAATTCAGAACAGACACATAAAATGCATTGTTGGACCACAGAAAAAGTGAGTTGAGGCAGACAGGTTAAACAGCCAGTCCTGGGCAATGAGAAATAAATGCAAATAGTAGCCAATGCTTTTCAAAAGACTTCTGCAAAGATATATATAAAAACAGTATTGGCATAGGAGGTTGAAGATTTGTGTGTGTTTTATGATCCTGAAGTAGCACACAGAAACCATTCACAAAACACAAAGCTTTTGCTGTGGATGTCCTTGGAAGATGTCACCTTTCCTATAATTCATGATACGGGATATTAACTTTTGGAACTGACAGCAGTACAGACATCTAGAAGGAGAGAAAATTTAATCCAAATGTTCTAATAAGGTCTTGGTCTCTTATCTTAAAAAGTCTTCACAGGAAGCCTCTCCACAAGACTTGCAGTAAAAGCAGAGGGTAATGTTTTAGGTAGCTAAGATAGCAATATCTCTTTCAGTTATTTGAACTGATACACCTCAGACTGATGATTCACAGCATCATGATAACTGTCCTGCAGAACCAGGTTAAACAATACAATTTCAGCAACAGTTTAATGACAGGTTGTTAATAATCAGTTCACTCATCCTGATTATTTGAGAAGCAACTAATCCGTAGGATGCCCTTTCTCTCTGTGTCCTGGAAGGTCCGAGAGATGCAATAAAGGCAGCTTTGCTTCTGGGAGCCTGGCATAACCTCGCACGCTGCCATCTCCATCTGCAAGGGCACACAAACACTGCCTGGTTCTAGCCCCACAAAGCACTGACCTCAAGCTGCTGGTATGTATTTAGTGATACAAAGACTTACACAAATGTAAAAAAATGTAAAGCAAGTATGATCATCAGGAAGAACAACAACTGCTGTCAGAAACCTGATTTATTCACTGTAAGATAAACAAAAGTCGCATTTATGGGTAATTATTAGCCCTCCTGTGCCCTTCATAGATTGATTACTCTGTTATAGGATGGTTTTGGGGGATAGACATATCCTAGATCTCAATGCAGTAACTTAAACATGGGTGTTTAGAGGCATCTAAACCATGTCCTGGATCTCTTTTCTCCCAGGTGCCATCCAGAAATTTACGTGTTTCCTGTAGATTCTGTGTAATTTTGTATGTTTTGCACAGCTCTCTCTAACCCATATGAATGAGAAATTAACGATTCAAGAATGGACTAGCAAATTCCCAGAGCATCTAACGGGAAGAGAGTCTGCAGAGCAATACCCCCCTGGCCCAAAAGCCTGCTCATAATCAGGCAATGAAAGTCATCACAACATGAAGACACAATTCCTTTGGCAGGTGGTAGTGTAGATTTGTCAGTAAGCAACAGGAGAGTGGAGAGGATGCTCAAAACAATTTGATCACTGTAAGCTCTGCCACAAGGGTGAGAATGGACCCTGCTCACATACCAACCCCTCTGCCCTGGAAACATCCCTATTTGCAAACACAGAACTGTGCACAATGCATGAAGTGATGGAGAACCTGTCTCACTCCTGGATACATCTCTTTAGTTTCTTAACCCCAGAAGCTTCTTTCCTCCCTCAGGAGGTCATCAAAGGAAGGAGACACCAAAGCCAGGCCTGAAGCAGTAGCATATAATCTACTACTCAGTGGTCAAATGGTCTTACCCTGTGGTACCATATGAAATGCAAAGGACTTCTCCCTCCCAGGAAGCCTGTGCAATTCAGCAATGGATCATAGTGTGGCCATGACCTATCATTTCTGGCTAGCTGACCTACCCCAGTGATGTGGGTGCCCATACAGGCCTAATGGAAACCTAGTGCATTCTAAAATGCCAGCATGAAAACAAGATAAATTTCTGTCAGATTGTAATCAGACCAATTTCAATCTTCCAGAGCTAAACAATCCCTGCTGCTGAAGGCTCCAGATGGGATAAAAAGAATGCAAATATCCGTCTAATCAGCATGACAGAAAGGGAAAATGTGGGAGCAGAGCCTTGTTTTTCTACTATTTGAAACCCAGCCAATGAGTCATTTAATCTGCAGCAACATGTATAGTACCAGTAGCTTGTAAATGAGATGATTAATATACATTTTAAAACCTTTTTTTTAAGATGTGAAGTTGAAGATAGTGTTCTGTAGGCAGGTGGAACACCACCTCTGGCAACATCCAAATAGTCTGAAAGAATCAAGCATCGAATTTCTTTCAGCAACCTGTGTGAGTACTTAGCCAATTTCAGCAGATACAATCTCATTAATAACATTTCTTGCACTTTCTTTCACATTGTTTTCAATTGGATGGTTTTAAGGTTTTGTTTTGGAAATCAACTGATATAGAGAGAGTTTTAAAATTAGATCCCCTCTTTTCCCAAATATTTACTTTTTTTCTCCATATCTGACTAAGCTTGTATTGCAATAATTCTGTGCTTTCTAAGCTGGAAAGGTGCTTCATGCTTAACCAGTAGACGGTGATAGGTTTTTCCTGCTCTATATTTATAAAGGAATAAACTGCAAAGAGAGACAGCAGGACAAAAAAATCCTGCAGAAAAGGAGTTATGTAAGATTCACCATTTCAGTTTGTAGCCTCCATTTACCTTTAACTGACATCTAATTTTAGTAGGTATTTAAAATAAACCAAAATAAGAGACTCAAAAAGTGTATGTGGGCTCTCACTCTGCCCAGGCTGGAGCAGTCTCCACCCCGTGCAAACAGGTTTGGCACCAAGGTAAAAGAGGAATGACAACATAAGGCATTTATGAGGGCTGTGTAAGATCCTCATTGTCTTGTGTGAATATTCTCTTTCCAGATTTAAGTTAAAGTCACATTTGGAGAAATTTCAAGGGTTGCCAACCGCGTCCAGCTTTAACCCACATTTCTATAGATTCAAATGATAAACTGACATCTCTCTGTTTCATTAAATAAAATCAAGTAAAGTTTTTTTCAAAAGAGTAAAACATTTGTAAAATAAATTGAACTGTAGCTTTCATTATCTTTCTTAATTGTTCAAATGCCCCAGTCCTCTTCGCTCCCATGCAGCAGATATCCCACTTTTAAAACATTTGTTCCAGTACCTACTGCACTGACTTTATAAAGGTGATTCCATTTCTGCTGTGGTTGAAATTGTGGTGGTGACTTTGCTGTACAGTTCACTGACTCTAACACAGGAAAAAGAGGAAGCCAAGTGTGGATTAGACTTCTGCAAAAACACATGGATACACACACAGAAGTGATCTCACTGAAATGAATGGGATGAAACCCTACTCAAAGGATATAGGTAAGTGCTTACAGTAAGGTACATAATTAAGCTTCCACAGCCAACAGATATATTTGACATAACTGGGGAGGTAGGAACATGGACAAACCCTGGAGGCAACTAATGAAAGGACATGCTCTTCAGAGTTTCTTGCCGCAGGAACAGTGAAATGATTCTCATTAGTGCTCCGGCCAAATACCCGGTAGGGCACAGAAGACAGATTCTGTGTTGGCTGTGGAACAGCTACCCTTACAGAAAACCTGAGGGGATTTGCCCTGAAGAAAGGCAGTGCCCTGGTAAACCAGTTTTAAACTAATTCATATGAAGTGGCACAAAATTGAAGTCCCCCTGCAACAGTGAACCTGTTTCAGGACAGCCTCAACTTCACTACAGCAGGTTTTAATTTGTATGCAAAAGACCACATTCAGTGAGCTTACTGCCAATTAAGATTATTTATAGAGAACATGACGTTTAATTTCAAACCTCACAGTGTCAAGGAAGAGAGGGCAGGCCCTGACTGAATGCAGATACGAGACTCCCAACAGCGTTGGCATGTGGCAACATTTGTCTGCAGACAGACAGCCCGGAGTGATGGAGCTACGTGGGGACAAGATGTCTCCGCCCTCCCTTGTCTGGGCTGCCACCTCCCGGCTTGTGAGAGCCCTCCTGTCCCTTTCAGTCCAAATGAGCTCAACTAGTGCCAGCAAAACTAACTAATTTTAACTAAAAGCATCCTGGAAGGAGGAAAGAGGGGACATCTTGCAGGAGGTGGAGCCTGCAGCCAGCACTCCGTGGCGTAGATGTGCCACAAGCCACATCTGGAGATACTCCACAACAGTGAGCCTTGGTGCTGAAGACCATAAAACCTTGCCACTGCCAGGTTCTTTACACAAAACCTTGCTTTTCATGCAGGTATTTAGAATTTTAGAAGATATTTTAAAGCATTTTTGAAAGTGTCCCTTTCCTGGCAGGCTTATAGCAAAGCCAGGACAGGTTGTATGTACTCTGAAGTCACAGAGCGGGCAGACGAAAGTACCCAGGCTCAGAAGCTGCCAAAGGGAAAGAGCTGCTGGCAGGTTTTAACAGGCTCCCTCCAAAGGAGATTTTTTAAAAGCACCAAACACCACATTATTTTTTTAGCAGTAAAAATGTAATGTGCTAACCTTAGGTAAGTCTGAGAATGAGTTTCTGAGGAGAACTTGCTGTTGATTTTCAGAGAGGCACAGCCCATTCCTTATCCCAACCTATCTGGTCTGGCAGCTACTGAGCCTGTTGGCACAGTGCTTATCCGGTCCTTAATTACAAATCTTATCCATCAAATTAAAATTCATTAAAAAAGACTAGGTGGGCTATTGCTAGTGATTCTCTGTGGTGAAGACACTGTACCCTGTAAAATAGGTACACATTATGCTGGATTCTGTCAACTACGCTGAATTATGCTGAATGTGATGTAAGGTATTGCTCATTATTACCTGCAGAGAAAAAATAAGGGAGTTTCCAGCAACAACATTGTTATTGCTAATGTCACAGATGAGTAAAATCTCAGCTACAATGGTGTACAAAGCTCTTGCTGTCTGTGTGTTCAGGAAAGATGAATTCCATCTGAGACAGGTAGGGAAGAACCACAAAGATGGTAAGAAAATGGGAATGCCTGTCACAAGAGAAAACTGAAGGAATTTATACAGACAAAATTAAAACTGAGATATTATATTGCTGCAATTTAATACCCAGGGGCAAGTGCCATGGCAGGAGAAGCCTCAGCCAAGCTGACTATCAGAAGGGGAGTACTCTGGTGCAGCCCGCCTGTAGCAGCAGTGAAAGCAAACAACTTAATCTAAGCAGCAGGCAAGAGATGGTAAGTTTCTCATGGTCAAGTTGCAAATCTATAGTCTCTTACACTGAAAGGCAAATGCTGTAGCATTCTGTATTCATGTTGCATTAATATAGCTCCGTATTTCTTAATCCATCAGGTAGGAAAGCATTGTTTTCTGCTGTACATATTTTGAAATTTTTTGTTATTGAAATAATTTAAAATGTTCATTAACCAATACCAGTAGATTTAGAGAAGGGTAAAACACAATTATGTGTGAGGCCTGTACTCATGGTCCATCCATCAAAAAGAAAAACATGCATTTTCTGGGAATAGCAAATAAACTGATACAAAAATTCCTGGTAGTGCCAAGTGTATATCCAAAACCGTTCATGTCCCAAATGCCTTGCTAAGAAAAACGCAAAGGTGGTTAGCACAGTAACAGTAACCAAAAGATTATAATTACTGTACCATTCCTATGATCAAATTTAAAATTAGAGATCAAGTCTGAGGTATATCTAGAGAGGACAGCATGAATCCCATCCTGATGGGATTTATCCCATCAGGACTGAAAAACAGTAACAAAACTGTCAACCAAGAATGAAAAAACATGAGTTGGACTTGAGCCATAATAATAAAGTTTTGTGACATTTTTATATACATAATAGAATTTTAAAAGTATATTTGACTCCTGGTTTGATAGTCCAGGCTTTTCCTGAAACCAGAAAAGTCCTGAAATTTACTAAAAGCAGAAGGGAAGAAACTGGCATTCACATGTCATCAGGATGAAGAAAAAATATTATGGTACTGTGGGACTGAATTAAAGAGTGTCAATGCTGCATTGATTCAATTAAACAAAATGCTCATCTATCAACTATTTTAAAAAATGTAGATAAATGGCTTTCTCAGAACAATTCTGTTTTCTAGTTATTAGATGTTGTTTTACCCCTCAGTAAGGTAAGTTTGGTGGGAGATCTCTTTGATTTATGTAACAATTTATTTGTTGCAAAATCCCATCTATAAACAAACAAATTTATTGCAACTTAAGCTGCAGTTGCTCCTATTATACTGTCAGTTCCAATTAACTTCACCATAATCTGGTACATCAGTTTATTGTAACAGGCAGACACGAGTTTCTTCTCATGAGAACAAAGTAATGGATATGGGGAATGAAGAGCTTTGTTTTTAATGCTGTAGTCTGTTCTAATGCAGCAAAAACCAACAACACGGACGAGAACAATGATGGATCCATAAACCCTTGCGGATGTGTCATGGTTTAAACCCAGCTGGCAACTAAGTATAACACAGATGCTGGCTCACTTCCTCCACTCCAGTGGGATGGGCAGCAGAATCAGAAAAAAAAGTAAACTTCACGGGCTAAGAACAGTTTAATAATTGAAATAAAGTGAAATAGTAATAACAGTAATTAAAAGGGAGATAACAAAAAAAGAGAAAGGAACAAGACTCAAAAAAATAAGCAGTGCACAATACAATTACTCACCAGCTTCTGACTTATGCCCAGCCATTCCCCAAGCACCCATCAACCCAATTCCAGGTAACACCCCCAGTTTATATATGGGGCATGGCATTCTCTGGTATGGAATATTCCTTTTGACAGGTCAGGTCAACTGTCCTGGCCGTGCTCCCTCCCAGCTTCTTGTGCACCTCCTCACTGGCAGAACATGAGAAACTGAAAATTCCTTGAGTTAGAGTAAGCACTGCTCAGTAACAATTAAACCATCAGTGTGTTACCAAGACAATTCTCATCTCAAATCCAAACCACAGCATTGTACCAGCTACCAGGAAGAAAATTAACTCTACCTCAGCCAAAACCAGGACAGAATTGTGTCTACCTAGACTGTGGTAAAGAATTTGACATCACTTCCCACAGCATGCTCCTGGAGAAACTGGCTGCTCTTGTCTTGGACAGGTGCATTGTTTGCTGGGTAAAAAGCTGGCCGGATGCCCAGGCCCAGAGAGTGGTGGGGAATGGAGTCACATCCAGCTGGAAGCTGGTCACAAGTGGTGCTCCCCAAGGCTCAGTGTTGTGGCCAGTCCTGTTTAACAACCTTATCAACAACCTGGACAGAAGGATTGAGGGCATCCTCAGTCAGTTTGCAGGCAACACCAAGTTGGGCAGGAGTGTTGATCTGCTGGATGTCGGGAAGGCTCTGCAGAGGGATTGGGACAGGCTGGTGACACCAACTGTATGATGTTCAATTAGGCCAAGTGCTGGGCTGCCTGGAGGAGAAGGATCTGGGCGTGCTGGTTGACAGCCACTGACCATGAGCCAGCGTGTGCTCAGGTGGCCAAGAAGGCCAATGGCATCCTGGCCTGTGTCTGCAATAGTGTGGCCAGCAGGACCAGGGCAGGGATTGTCCTGTATTTGGCACTGGTGAGGCCACACCTCGAGTGCTGTGCCCAGCTCTGGGCCCCTGCGAGAAGGACATTGAGGTGCTGGAGTGTATCCAGAGAAGGGGAGTGGAGCTGGGGAAGGGTCTGGAGCACAAGTCCTGTGAGGAGTGGCTGAGGGAGCTCGGGCTGTTCAGTCTGGAGAAAAGGAGGCTCAGGGGAGACCTCGTCACTCTCTACAACTGCCTGAAAGGAGGGTGTAGTGAGATGGGGCTTGATCTCTTCTCCCAAGTAACAAGAGAGAGAACAAGAGGAAATGGCCTCAAGTTGCTCCAGGGCAGGTTTAGATTGGATATGAGAAAAATTCTTCGCAGAAAGGGCTGTTGAACACTGGAACAAGCTGTCCAGGGAAGCGGTTGAGTCACCATCCCTGGAAGTATTTATAAGATGTGTAGATGTAGCACTTAGGGACACAGTTTAGTGGTGAACTTGGTAATATTGGGTTAAAGGTTGAACTTGAAAATCTTAGAGGTCTTTTCCAACCTAAACAATTATGTAATTCTATGATTCTAGGGTTTTAGTGCTGACCTAAAAGAAGGGCTGTCATTCTTCTTACTGAGAAAATCACTCATTGTGAGACCTTTTCCAGTATCAGTTTAATTGTTTCTGCACCTCTCACTGTAGTGGTGAGGTGCTGCCCTCCAACCCACAGCGCCCAGACAGGCAGCATGGAAAGTTCGGTTTAATAATTTTCTCTTGTTGTTTAAACAGATTAAGTAGATTCCATATTTGCCAAATACTTTACAAGAAATAAATCATTTGAGAGCCTGGATAGTTATGCTGAAAGAATTAATTACTCCATGACAACACCTGTCATCACTTTTCCATTGAATCAAAAAACAGATGACAAAGACAGCTATAGTTGAATAAGTTAGTTTCTTATTTACAAAGCAAAAAGTAACTGTGTTCCTTAAAAACTTCAAATATTTTGTTTGATGGGTACTGTTAAAAAGAAATAAAACTGTTTTAAGAATAAATAAGAAGATAGTCTGAAATGCCTCACTGTGGTTTGGTAAGCAATTTTTCCCACATGACAAAGCAAGCTTTCATCTTCTTTTCTTGCTCGTGGATCTAGTTTTCACAATGTGGGTGACACAGATGATACACCTGTGGGTCTACATCTCTCAACTCTTCCCTCTTGTCTTACCAGAAGGACATGGGGACCACAGCCAGGTCTTTCGTCTCCTACCAGAACTTCACCTTACCTGTAGATTCCTTCTTAACCTCCTGACACAAACCTGCATTAAAAAGAGACATGCTCTGAGGAGATAAAAATTGCTGGAAATGTGCAGTGACCATGCAATCACCCAGAGGAAGAAAAAACTTGCAGGCCCTTGCTTTATGGGAACAAAATAACATATAAATAAATCTCCTTTTCTGCGTTATCAGAGAAGATATGGTGTGATTCTTAGGGTTGTCCTGTGCAGGGCCAGGAGTTCTACTTTGATGATCCTAGCAGGTCACTTCCAATTCAGAATATTATTTGATTCTCTGATCCAGCAAGTAAAAGGATCCTCCTTTTTGAAGAAGGATCACTTAGATCTGGAGGTGAACAACTAACGTACAAATCATGACCAGCCACAAAAATCCTGTTCTGTTCAAAACTTACTTGATGTTATAACATTCAGGACTTGCTCAATTAAATCCCCCAGGCAAACATTTCCTACAGGGAAACAGGCTCTCCCACCTGTCTAAAATCTTGAAGAAAAAGGAGAGACTGAATTATCCCTAGGAGACAACAGTGAAAACCCAAAGACTGGAAAAACCCAGACTAGACACTGACAAAGTGTTGTCTGTGTAACTGCAGCACCCCACAGCAGCTATGCACACTCTCAAAGCATGGGAAAATGAACACCAGTGAGGTTTGACAGGGATGTTTACCTACAGGCTCAAGAGATCAAATGATGAAGAACATTGAATTTGTATGTTTAAAGCTGAGGGAGTTGATTCATGCAAATTTCACAACGATCTCAGGTTTTGCATCCCTTCTAAACCTGCTTTTGAGTCCTTTCAAAGTACTTCTGAAATTCCCGCTACTCACAGAAGTACCCAGTCCTCTTCCCAGTCTTGCACTCTCCTGAGTCTAGTTGTTATTTCTTGGCAACGAGTCTCAAGCTCCAGCTGTATGTTACATAAAATGCATTTCCTTTAATCTATTTGGAATTTGCTCATATTTCATCTCCCTTGCTCATGTGTTGTGAGAAAGGTAATAAAAGCAACACGTCTAACTGTTCTAAATGCTTTACCATGTTGTCTAATTTTACACATTCCCTTTTGCTTTTGCCATCCCAAATAGAAAAGTGTCAATCTTTTCTTTCTCTGTGGAAGCTTGGATTCATTGGGGAAGGCAGAAACAGCCTCTTTCTACTCTTCATGTGCTAGAAGGGGAAACTGGGAAAGCTTTGCTACCTCTGCAGTCAGAAGGGGACTGACACATCATGCCTGGTGAGGAATATCTGAAGACTTGGAGATGAAATTGCTGGACCAAGCATGTTCCAGAGAAAGCCAGCTTTTCTTATGCATCAGCCTGAGGCATCCTCAGAAAATCGTTTGCTTATAGACTTCTTAGTTGTTATGTGGAGGAAGGCAATGAGTAAATTAGACTATCAGGTGCTTTCCTGGGTGACTCTGTGCTGTCAGTCACTAACAAAAACAACTCCTACCTCACGTCAATAGATGAAACATGAGTAATTCATTTAGTCACCTTAAGACTCTTCTAAATCCAGTGCTGCCTTCCTTCCTTTCAAGTTAGAAACTTTACTCCTCTTCTAAAGCATTGCTGACGGCAAATGTTGCAGAGCTGTGCAAATCATCACCTTTCAAACACATTTCTTTAGTTATTGTTAGGTTTCAACTTTACCATTTCAAATCCATCTAAGAAATGCATTTCCTAAAAGGAATAGTGATTACACTGGCCCAAGGAGAATACAAGCTTTGTTCTAGCGAAAGCAGACTCAGATTTCAAATGTCATTGTTTGTTTAATCCTTTTCACAGCAAAATCTTATTTCCCATACTACAGACATGAAATGACTGAAGAACCGAAGACTGCCATGGATGGGTCATATACAGAGGATAAAACTTGCTTTAAGTGGGAATCCTCATCTCAAAAACTTTTGCAGAAAAGTGGACCCAAAGGTCTCATTCATGCAATGCACATGATTTTTAGAGAGGCACAAATTACAAAAACTGAAATACTTGGATTCTCCACATCTCAGGCTATTTTATCTTTCCTCCCAGAGCCACTCCATCCCTTTGAGCAATAGCAGTGGGTTGGAAAGGTCTCTTACATTGTTTTATAATGCAAAACCCAAAAGCTTCATCTGAAAGTAGAAACAATTCAGATACTTCTGAAGATGTAATAGGAGAGTAAGGGCAGAAATTGATTGTTTTCTCATAAAGAAATGCAGATGAGCTGAATCGGTCTAGATCTGGATGCCTACTGACTTTATCACACTTAGTGGTCAAAAAGACCGAAAGCAGGAGTTTTGCCAGCAAATCTCTCCCTAATAGCTGCCTATGAGTCTGTTACTGCTTCAGCAAGTAGAAAGTTTTATCAACTGTAAAAAATAGGAACTGGGATTGACTAGTCTGAGGCCACAAGGAAAAAAGACGGCTGACTGCGACAGACTTCGTATAAACCACCCGCTTTAGAAACCCAAGCCAATGGCCAAGTCCTGAGTATGCATATTCATGGTATCCAAACTATGCAGACTAAATAGCTTAGAAAAGGCTCAAATGATCCTAGGAAGCCGCCTGCCCCTACATGGCTGCAAGGCCCTCTCACTGCCCAAGGCCTTATGCAACAACCACCTGTACTGGCATGCTGAGGTGGGCATCCCCACGGGAGCCCTGTCTGTCCCCAGGCCAGCCCTTTGTGGCACTGAGCTCTGGTGCAGCCCTAGCACACCACGGGGAGGGGACAAGGTTCAGAGGAGACCTGCCATTCACAGCTCTCTGGGGATCCAGCTGGGATGATGCTGCCCCTGGGAAGAGCCATGCCTAAAGACTTGACTGACAGTCAGAGACTTCTCCTTGGAGAGGAGAAGGAAAAAGAAGACCAGCAATGTTACAGTGCTACCAATTAGAGAGTTTATAAATAGACACTGTAAATGCTGTCACATAAATAACAAAACTGGCAAAATATCACTTTGGTTTTGTTTGGTATTTTTTTTATCAAAAACTTGTGTGCTATCAGTGTTCTCTCTCAAGCACAGCACGAATGAGAAGAATGTGACACATCAGGAAAGAAGGAGTGCTGAAGAATGATTAATGTAGCAATGCCCTGTAGCTCTGTAGTGACAAGCTGCACTGAGAAACAAAATATATGCATAAAAAGTAGGTGCAGTATCAAGTCCTGTGGGGCTCCATAATGCATAAAATGACCAGAAAACAAATTTATCAAGAAACTGACATGGAAGACAAGAGAAATATGCTCTGAAAGGTATTTCATAAAATTCAAGACTTTTGCACCCACAAAAGTACTGCTTGACTTCTGGCCAAGGGATGTAAACTACTCACCATGCTGTGATTGGTGCAACTACTGAACCTGCCCCTGTGGATTAGGGTCTTGTGGCTGAATTGTCTATTAAAGGATGAGCTTGTGATGAAGTATGCCCTTCAGCAAACCTCTGATGATACATCTCTCTTCTGTTCGGTTTGACTGAAGTTTATAGGAATTCCAGGACCCTGGGGATCTCAATTCCTCTGATTTAGAGAGGCCAGTGGGTTCAAAAGCTATTTGTGGGTCATTAAGACACACAAATATATGTGCAGACAGCAAGTATTGCACTTGCCTTGCCTCCCCAGGAAACTAGCTTAAACCAGACACCCTTCTCATCTGCTCACTAAAGGAAAGCATTCAAGAGAAATGTGGACAAATATTTTGCAGGACTGCTGCCTACTTCTTTTAAATAATTGCTGCATTAAGGGAAGTTGGAACAGCCTCAGAGATCAACACATAGTTCAGATTTCATGAATAGCTGAGCTTGAAAAGCCAGGAAGGAAAACAGTCCAAAAAGGCTGTAGGTGGTCAAGCACATCTGCTAAGCCACTTGAACGGGATCAGACTGTGAAAAAACAACACTGAAAAGCAAAGTGTGAGACCAGTGCTGCAATGGCAATAGGACATAGAGTCTTCCTCTTCTGTACTGTTTTCTGACATAAATATCCTAGGTCCTAGAGAAAGACAGCCATGAATCTGTCCTGGAGCCAGGCACTGGAACCAAAGTGACATACAGAGATATGGTTTTACACCATTTAACACCTTCTAAGCACATATTTTATATATGTGCTTCCAATGTGAAAAAATAACAAATAGCAAACAGACTTAGCTGGCAAGAGCCATTTCCAGCCTGTTTAACTTCATGAAATTGTTTCAATAAACACAAACAAAAAGAATATAAAAGGAAGCTAATACTTTAATAATCTTAACAATCTTTGGTATTCAGTCCTTTGATGACTCCAAAGGAAAATAAATGTATCAAGTTGGGCATGTGACTGATGGTAATGTTTGTCACTTTTGCTCTAGTAATCTTGTACAATTTGTTATGTTTGTGGTTTACAACTTAGATAAAAACAGATCATCATCCTGAAACACAGGATTTATAAATGTCAAAATACAAGTAAATTTGCTTCTGCACTATCAGATTATTTATCTTATTAACTAGTCTGATTACAAAAGCTCTATGTGCTCACACTTATAAACCACATTATCAGCTTCATTTGACTTCAGTTGAATTCATGCCCTAACAAGTACTTATCAAGATGATATGAATGACATCACATATTTGGCCATAAGGTATTTTACCTGGCTAGACAGTGTTTATTCCTCAAACTCTTCCATAATTACGGATATTGCTTAAGTATCTTGTGTGTGTGCTAGTGCTCTGAAACGCTCCATGCAAACACACCTTGGAAAACTGACTTACCACCTGTGGGGAAGATGATATCATACTTCCTAGGTGGTATTACCATAAACCCTCAGTTCACATTTGCTTGTAATATGAGACATGGGAAACACATGCTGCATGTAGCTGGAAGAAAAAAAATGACACATCTCACTTTTTAATCGTTTCAACGTTCCACAGCACAGCCAAAAATTTTGTGGTGTTTTTTCAGTGTAACGTTCTTTACTAATGATTCTTGTCTTCATTCTCACTCACAACCTTTCCAAGCTGCTGCTCTCATTGCAGTGTATGCCTCTCATGCTAGAAGACATCAGCTTGGTCACAGAAGAAAATTTTAGTGAAAACCAAGGAATCAGACACATATACCATGGAAAAACTGGTCTGCTGTCACAGAGGTCGTCCCAGCTGCCCTGAAGAAGGTCCAAGTCAAAAGAAATGCTACTGCATATGCTAAGCCAGAGAGTTGTGAGGAACACATGAAGAACCTTACTGGAATACAGAAATGCCTTATAACTTCCACTAAATCCCACAACAATCCCACATTTTATGTGGTTAACAGGGAAAATATCTGATAATTGGGTGCAGTAATCAAATGAGTCCTCCGCATCTGCTGTGACCAGAGATGTTTACCATGGATATGGAGCTACTGCACTTCTAGCAACTTCAGAAAGGGAATTTATCCTAGTGAGAATTGATTTCTGCATTAGTCTTTCACATCTGCCCAGTTTACAAAATTGCCCTCTTTCTACTTTCTATCCCAAACAGCACAGCTATTTTCAATGCCAAAAGATATGCCACTGAAATACCAGAAACATTTTCTGAAGAGATGGAATGGACAGATACTGAAGGAAAGAAATGAAAGATAAATTTGACGAAGAAGATGATCCTACTGTACACTCTATCCAAATAAACACTGTCGTATTTTTTCAAGTATCAAAATAGACTTGCTGGGAGATGAGAATGAGAAGTCAGGAATAAATGAAGTGTTTTCCAAGAAGATGATAAAAATAGCTCCTGCTAAAGTAGAAATAGCTTCTCCTGGGGACACATAACCCCCTGTGTCATTCCCATGGAAACAGGGAATACCTTTAATTATCACAATAATAAAACTAATAAAAGCAATGAAAATCAAAGGGAACTACACATCCACGTATTTAACTATAATAACTTACTCACACTACATTTATTCAACTTTCTTCATTACCACACAAGGTCTTGCTTCAGGACATATAATACTGGAAAAAAAATCCTTCCTGCTTGGAAAAGAGAGCCACGAGCTAATACAAATAACAATTCTGGAGTGATGTGTCACAAGATTTATCTTTAAAAAGTAAAATATTTTTGTTCTACTCACTTGTACTTTTTTGAATGTTCTGTCCTGTTTTAGAGCAAGAGTAACACGGGGGAATAGCAAGGTGCCTGGAAAAAAAATGAACAAGGATCACCATAACTCTGGGAGCTATAATTTACAAGGAGACTGGTGGGCTCTATCTCAAGAAAACTAAGGGGAAATACCATGTCAGACTTCAAATATATACAAGACTGCAGAGAGAAGAACTTATTAGCTGGATCCTTAATTAATAAAAAGTGATGTGGCTGAACTGCAAGCAGGAAACCCGAAGCATGGCATTTAGCAAAGGGCAACAAAGCCCCAGATGTACTGTCAAAGGACAGAGTGGGATCTCCAGAGGGAAGGGTTTTCAGAAGAGCTCAGACACACATCTGTTGGAAGCATTACAGGCATATTTGATCCAGGCTTGGTAGCGACAGGGTGGTCTGTGTTATCCTTGGAGATTCTCCTCAGCCCTCCATGGCTCCAGATCTGTAATTCTCCTTGGCAATTTCCAGCTGTAGTTTTCAGCCACGTGACCTCCTAGGCTGCTGGCTCCACCTTGTGCATGGGGACACAAAGCCAAGGAACGAGGGGTCCCAGTGGGGAGCTCTGTGTCCTCTGGATGCTCACCCCTGCATTGCTGGTACTGTGAGTGTGCACTTGCAGCCAAGGTGTGTTTCCAGGTCTCAGCAGGTGAACCATGCACGAGTTTCCTCTCCCATGAGCCAGGGCAGGACCACATTCACAGCAGAGCTGGAGTCATTTGTCCCGGATGACACCTGACAGGTGTAACAAAAGGCGCTCTCCCTGACCACATGTGTAGTTGACTACTTTTTGCCAGGATTATTTTCCTGCCACATTTAGTGTTTTAAATCTGTCTTTTGTTGACAGATTTCCCAAAGGAGTGTATAAGAGGTGCCAAGAAAATATTTCAAGTAGGGTGAGCCAGTATCATCAGCCAGCCTCAGCACTTGGCATTAAGATGGAAGTGAGTGTGGTGCCCAGCTCATATTAATACAGGTCTGACTTGTCAAAACAAGGTTTGGGAATCAGCAGAAGCAGGTGCATGTATTTATTCCTCCTGGTACCAAAGATGAAAAATATCTGTCAAGTGTTATCTATCCGTGGAAACACTTAGCAAGGTTATGCCTGAATGTAAAAAGATACTAGGTATACCAGGCAATGCCAGAAAAAGTATGAGAAAGGAACATGAGTTGGTAGATAAAGTATAGGAACAGAAGTAATTAAATTTTATTTTTTTGCCAAGTCAGTAAAAAATGTCAGGGACAGCCTCTGGAAAGTCCCTAATCATCTTGTTTCACTGTTTTGCTCTCTAAAATGGAATTTTAATAATTACCCACCTCACAAGTGTGCTGTAGTGCTGTGCTTAGGAATGATTGTGAAAGGATCTGTGATTAGGTGACAAAAAAATGTTGTTCACATCATTATCACTGTGATCTGTGTACATTTATGCAAATACATCTGTGTCCCTAGGTGATTTATTTCAGATGCTGGCTGGAATTTAGATGTAAGTAACTCCTTACACTTAAATTGTTCTTCTATAGTTAGTACAGTGGATTGACAGAGTTACTTATACTTATTACAAACTGGTTTGCTGTATAATCTGGACAGCTGCCTAATCTTAAATCAAGACCAAATAGGGAACAGCCCAGTCAAAATTCATCCTGTAATATGCAACAAGGATTCTGCAGAGCAAAATATGTTGAGGAGGGGTACATTAAAACCACAGGAAGCAACTCTGTTTTAAATGTTCAAGGTTGGCTTAATAAACAGAATCCATGTACTTACCTGTTGAAATAATGATTTTGGCTGACCTTGATGGAAGAGTAAGAATTATGCTCCATACAGAACAAGTCAGGCAACAACTCAGTAATACAACTCCACAAGTCAGGTTTACTTGGAATATCTAAAATACCTGGGCTATGTAAAACTGCCACAAACTTGCTCTGTCAGTTCAGATTAGTCCAGATTATCCTAAAGACACATGGTCACCTGTGTAGAGTTAATGCCAGACCAGACAGGATTTCTTTTCATATTGCTTTTATGGGTATCGCACCTTCTTACGCAGCTGGCATAAAGTGTAAAAACTGTGACAGAACAAGTTTATTGTGCCAGATGATCTGATAGCACATTGAGGTGGCATTCCTGTGCATCCATGGATCCTACAGCTCAGCATGCTGGGAGACCACTGGCCAGAGAGGGGTGTGCATGCTGTGCTACTTTGGCTTCCAACAATTAAGAGCTTGGAGGAGAGTTAAATGAAGGGGTTGTAGTTGTTAGTGTTACCAGAAAGGAGGACTGCTCATCAATGTGAACATTAAAAATCACAGTAAAAAGCATCTAACAAGACTGTCAAAAATGGGATTGAAAAAGCACTCAGATATGAGTGACATTACCAGGAAAAAGAAGAGTCACAGAATGCTGTAAGAGAAAAGGTGTATGTAGCACAGAGCAGGCAGCCCTCTGGTTGCTTCCACCTGCAGTTTTTGGTTAAAGTGTACTAAAGTGCACTAAAGTGCACCAGGGCCACCATCATCCCTGCTCTGCAAAGACACCACAGGCCACAACAATCCTGAAATGAGCCACAGTAAAACTCATTCACACCAATCAAACCAAGGTAGAACAATGTACACAACAACAACACCAGAGAAACATTTTTCTAACTTGCCAAAATGTTCAACAGGGAGACTTTTCCAGTGCTGTCTTGGTACCAAGTTTTTCTTACCGTTAAATCTTGTGTGGTGATCATGTAAGTTTTGACCAGACATCCACAACAGCTAGAAAAAACAGCTTCAGTCCTCATTACTTTTCACGACATCCATCTAAATACTGAAGTCCTTATCAGTCTAAGCAAGCCAAAGGGTTTCCCTCTCTTAAACTTTGCTACAGGTATCTCTTCACTGCAGTGCTTTCATTAATTAAAATTGACAAAGTTCCCTGATGCTTGTGCAGAGGCTGCCTTCTCAGGCAAGGTTGCCACTCAGGGACACGAGTATTGAAACTACTATCAGATAGGCACCACGAACCAATATCATCTGTATCTAGTTCTCTGCACTGCTGTTACTTCATCTTGTTGGTGTCCAGCCTTCTCTGCAGCATACCCAAATCACTTGGGATACTAAGCTTGTTTCCTATGCTTGCTGAAGCCTTTCTCTCTAACACGAATCAATGTGAAAATAATTACTTAAATCAAATGGCCTATGATTGGAATAACTTAAAAGAAAATGTTATGCTGCTAAAGTCAATGGGATAATCTAGAAAATATTGAGTTTGTCAAGATTTTTCAAAACCTGCTGCCATGCAAAAATGTTTAATGTAAGATTGGCATGATCACTTTTTCCACAGGCAGTATATAAACAGTGATGCTGTTCATATGCTGCAACCAGCCCTTAGTCACACCTCTGAACTATCTGTACCTCCCTCCTCTCTCTCTCCTGGCCTAGGCACTATTTTGGGAGTGACTCCTCACTTACCTCCACAGCAGTAAGTGCCATGCAGGCAGAGCTCTGCCCAATTTGGAAACTGCAGCAGACGGTTACTGCTACCCTATCTTACATTTAGATTGTTTCAGACTTGGCATCCATTTCTGTGAACCCTATCCAGCTGAAGATGACAGTAATCAGTTTGTCCTGCTAATCTGATGTCAGGTTTCCTATCTGGGAGTTTAGTATTTTCTGAAGACAGCAGACATAACTCATGCTCCAGCAGCCACAGCTTTGCAACCTGATCAAATGCAAATGCTGAGTATTAGATAGATATCCTGAACTAATCTCAATCACTCTACTTTCATTTACTTTTTATCTTCAGTAGGACTTTCTGTACAAATGAAATGTAGGCCTGCTGCTTCTTTACAACTTCTTCATACCTGCTTCCTCACACTTCTCTTTCAATAACACAACCCAGGATTACTTTAATGAAGGAAAAGGAAAATATTTTACTATGCTTGTCACGTGCTCTTTCACAGCCTGTATGCTGGTGGGCTTTCTTGCCCAGGGGGAAGGGAAAGGTCAAGGCACAGAAATACCCAAGTCTTCTTCAGCTTTCGCTCCGGGATACAGTTTATTATCCAAACATCAAATTCATAAAGTAACACAAAGCAAAGCTATTCCCTCATCCAAAGCCAGCTGCAGGGGCTCCCAGGCTTTCCATGCCAGAAAAAGGGCACACATCTTCATCTAAACCCCTGATGAATCAAGTGACAAGCAGGCAGCCTGTAACCCTTTCCTGACTGTTTAACCCTGTTAGAACAGAGTTTGCTGTTATGAATGCTTTATTCCAGGGTTGGAGCAGACAGTTTCACATTCTTTCAAGTTTCTAAGTGCAAAACACTTCAAGGTTGGTTTGGTTCTTTGTTTCGGTGGGGTTTTTTTTGGGGGGGGTGGTGGTGGTTTGGGTTTTTTGGGGGTTCTTTGTGCATCAGTGCTTACAGCAACATTAGGTAATTTTGCTACACTTATTAAAAAGTCAGGCTGTGGACTACAGTATGTGTTGGGTTTTTTTTGTTTGGTTGGGTTTTGTTTGGTTTTTTTAAATCAAAACCTTTCTTCCTCAGAACAAGCCTGTACAGACATTTACATTTTTATAAATATACTGACCACAGAAACACTAACCGTGTGTTTAAGAGTTCACAGCTTCTGCGTGATGTGAGTTTTCTACACTCGTATAAAATATCAAGACAAATGGGAATTAATTACAATGCAGATATGCAAAATAGTTTTGTATTTTGGATTTTTAGAATTGAAACACAGGGTAGATGATAAACTAATAAGAAAAAAAGAGTTTTTAAAATAAAACCAGTTCCTCAAAAGGGAGGATAAAGAGGGTTGCAAGCAAGAAGCAAAAAAATAGCGGAGAAGGGGAAAACCATATGGATTTATTTTGAAAGCTGATTCAGATAAATGCCTTTTGCAAGTGGACCATGGTTGCCTGATGACTGTGGGCTTGTGAAGGTGGAAGGCAGAGTTGCATTGTTTGACTTAAAAACATGAATAAAAACTCAGTCCCTCAATCACTGTCCCACAGATGTAAACATCATTTTCCTGGATGCTGGCTGTACAAGGTTTATCTCAAGCTAGAGAACAGTAGAACAGATACTGGGCAGATCCACACATGGTGATCACTCCCAGTTTTAGGGGGAAGCTGAGGCAAAAAAAAAATTAAATGTGCTTATGTCCAGAAATGCAAACTTGCACAGAGGTCTTGTAACAATAGGTCCATCTTGTTTTCCACTATTTTAATAATCATTTTATGATACCTTCATTTGCAAGAGTAACACTTGATTTTCTGTACCTTGTTCCACTGTTTCTGAAAAAAGCGTGAGTAGCAAGATCCGTCTCTTAAATCCCATAAAACTTCATTTAACTCATGTTGCTTTCAACTCCCTGGAGATAAGAGGTGGAGATGAGAATGAATGGGATCCTTTGCCTTTCCTGAACCTCCAAACAAAATGTGCAATTAATTCCTCTGGTGCAGCCTTTAATACTAGGTTGAAACACATACCAGTAATAAAACCACTGAAGTTTAAGACCTCACGGTTAATTTGCCTGGCAGATAAAGACACTTCCTTTCTGCTTGAAGACCTAGCTAATTTGATGTGAAATCACTGAAAAGAAATGTTTAGCAAACATCACTAGGTTTTCCCTGTGGGGCGAGCAAGTC
Source organism: Orthonyx spaldingii (assembly GCA_013397795.1). NCBI lineage: Eukaryota > Metazoa > Chordata > Aves > Passeriformes > Orthonychidae > Orthonyx > Orthonyx spaldingii. The sequence continues at coordinate 1,137,108 of VZTJ01005117.1, read as the reverse complement.
AGTGTGCAGGCTGAGCACTGGACCCCACATCTCCTTGCTATAACTACGTGACCCATGAGGGATGGATATTTTTTATATATTGCTGATTGAGTTTAGGTCAAATGAAACCTCTCCAAACTGTGTGGAGACTGAGTTCCATGCAACAAAATGTAGATCCCCTCTCTATCCAGGCCCCCACGCTTCACCAGACCTGCCTCCCTGCACACTCTGCACTGACTCTGCTGCCATGAATTATCTCATCTGTAGTTTCCTCCAATCTTCTGCCTGCCATGCAAGAGTATGTACAAACAGGTAGGTGTAAATATCCTACCTTTTTTGCCTAATTTTCATAAAACTTTCATGATCAGTTGCAGGTGCAGCTGTGAACAAACTACAGCCTGGATAATGTGGTCATACACTCCTGGCCTGAAGAAAGGGCAAGACTTGGTCTCCACATAGAATTGCAATAGAGGTCTTTACATAAATGGTGGATTAATTAGGAACCAAATCAAGTTCTGTCACTTTAAAACTTTCCTCCACCCTCCATCACCTCCATCCATCAGTTGCCTGCAGCATGTATATTGAGGAATCGCGTGCAAACCTTGCCATAACCCAAGGCTTAACATAAACTATGCTCTTTCAGGTCATTGGCAAATAACAGGTATATCCGGTTGTGCCTTTGTACTTGCCTGCACGTAAATTAAAAGCGCATGTAAAGTTACAGTAATCAAAGTCAGTCAGGGGGAAGGGGAGGAGAGCAGGGGGATAATAACTGGGGGATCAGGTTATTTATCTTCACAGGGAAGCCACAGAGAGAAGCCTCCTTGCATGCCATTTACACCTCAAAAGAAAGATAGGGGCAAATCTGGCTCTTAGCCAAAGACATCCCCTACAGCGCCTTAGGCTGTGCCTAATCCTGTCTTTTCCCTGCATCTGGTAAAGACCCTGTTACCTCCACTGCTGCCACCTGTTCCCCATGGTGCTGCACAGCATTTTAAGCTTCCTCCTTGGCTGCAGGGTGAATGTTTCTGAGGGAGACAAGAAAAGCCAGGATGGACTTTAGGGTTTCTTCACTGGAAGAATTTTCTTCTCATGGTCACAGCTACTGCTGCTTTCACCACCTCCAGTGGATTGCTGCTTTGTGGCTGCTTCAACCCTTATTCCCTCACGGGGTGACCCCAGATCTGCCCTGCCACCCCAGGGCAGGAACAGGCTCCCACATTGCTCTCCCTTCTAGAGGAAACCAGCAAGCCTTTGTGCAGCCACCCTGAGCCTGGGTGTGGGTTGCTTGGGAAAGGGAAGAATTTATGGCAATTTTTTTCTGTCTTTCTCCTTTGGCGTGCCATGAGATTAACAGACATTAGCAAATGCCTCTTCCTGGAATGCTGTGACAAGATGAAACGTGCCCTGACTGGCACCTGCACTCTGTTTGCCTCGTCGTCTTTGATCTGCCATTGCTGAAGGTTAGAAGACCTGAATGGCTCAGAAACAGACACTTCCTTGGGTTTGCTTCTAAATACTAGGAGCATGTATGTGTCATGACTGCTTTCTCTCCCTGAAAAATTTACTGAGGGATAGAGGAAACCATTATTATTATTATTATTTGTCTTAAAGAAGAAGCCAACCCTCTTGATCAATATTGCAGCCCTTACATAGAATACTGTAAAGTTCTAAACTCAATTTTCCGTCACTGACCACAGATACCACAAAGGGAGTTTTCCTTAATCCACTGCTTTGAATATACATTCTCCAAATCTTTCTTCAAATTAAAAATGTGCAAGCAAATAACTCCCATTTCCCACACCCCGGGGAAGAGCATAAATAATTCTATAGGCTAGGGTATTACCTGCATACATCCCAGTCTCCAGTGTTTTGAATCATTTAATTTACCACTGAAATGCAGTTACTGCTGGAGGCAAATACACCAAACCCTTGCACAACAGAGCAGAGGAAGCCAAGAATGCCCTGATGCAGAGGGATATGCAAATGTTTCCTCAGCTGAACTTCATCAGCCAAATCACAGAAGGTCCAGGTTCAGGCTCATGCATTTTCATCTGACAGGATACCTCAGTGAAGCCAAGGAATCATAACCACTGTTTCTGGTGGATGATCTATCACTCTGCAGCTTTTTCACAAATACTATTCAACGTTTTATTGACCTGCAGCAATGGAAGGGAGAAGGAGGGGGTGAACTTGTTTCCTGACTCATTTAGCAGGGCTATCTAAGGGGTGACTGAGTCAAGGAACTCCTTGACTGACATGAAATTTATTAGGTCCGTAACATGAATCTCCTTTGGGAAATCCCAGCTAAAGGCCTGTCTCTTCATGATTAAAAGCTAGGGGAAGTCCTCATGATGGGCAAATTATTGCGTTCCTCTTTGTTTCAGCTGCCATCTCAACAATCAATTTGTGACCAGTGCCACCACCTCTCTCAGAGCACCTGAAAACCTGAAAGCAGCTGTACTAAGGATAACAATGTTTTTAAACACTGAAAATTTCCCATTATAAAATTTCAACCTTCTGGACAAGAAATTACTCCAGGCACTATGGAATCCATGCCTAATACTACAAGAAAGTTCACTATATTCATGTGAATGTGCAGGTAAGCAGAGCAGACTTTTCAAAAGTTAGACTAGAAACCTAAAAAAGAGACACACATTGACAGTGCCATGAAAACAACTACATGAGCATATCTAGCCAAGACCTGCTAGTCTGGCTTCCAAAGGGCAAGCATCCATAGATAGATAGATAGATAGATAGATATATCTGTGTGTGTGTGTGTATGTATGTATATACACACACTATACAAGACCCCTGGAATCACTTTCTGAAGTACTCTTACATGTTTGCAGCCCATTCCAAGAACCAGTAGAAAGGTGGGAAATATCATAATAGGGAACAAAGTAATAATCACACCTATGTACAGCTCCCTTACCTAGATCAGACATGTGTTCCCCACTACATAGCCAAGCTTATTCTCTGAAGGAAGGAGAATTCTGAAATTCAACTTGGATTGCTCTAGAGGGGACTAGATTCAAATTGTGTTGTCTATTTTAACATTTTGACCAGTTGTTCTGCTGTCAAGCACCAAAGAATGGCACACACCAAACATAAACTGAAGAATCCAAATTACCAATATTTGTATCATGGGAAATGATGATATTTGTGTCACAGGAAATTACTGGTTGGGAAGTGGTGAGATGAACATTTACAGGCTAGGATAATCAATGGCTAGGACACTTGGGGGACAATACAGGAAAACCCATATTCTCACCAAAGACCTGCAAGTTTCTTCTTTCCACCTGCAAGTGCTTCACTGTCTTCTCCTTCTGTGCTGAAGGGTCAACTCCCTGCAAGTGTCTACTTGCACACAGGTCCCTTAGCTGGAAACTCAGGACCCTCCTTTACTTATAACTTTAATATACTTTAATAATTCGGTCTGAAATTTTCTATACCCACAAAAATCCATATTTTACGTTGTAATCCTTAGAAATGTTCGATCCAAAACCAGTTTAATGTATTCATGAGAATGAGGGAAATAAGCGTTCATATTAAAACACAAAGGAGCATTTTCTTTGAAAAATTTTTTCTCATGCTCTAATGCAGGGACTTGACATTTGTCTGGGTAATGTCTTTTCTCCCAGATTTGTGCTTTTTGCTCTTCCCTTGATAATTCATTCAAATGTCCAAACTCTGAAAAACTGTATTTTTCACATCCATGGTAAAGACTTTGTAGAACTTTACAGGCAAATCTTTGAAACCTTCACTCCTACAGAATATGCTCCTGCCTGTGAGGTGACTAGACTTGGTTTTAGCTGTTGCCCAGGACTGTTTTAAATTAGCATCTGCCAATACTCTGAGCATACAAGTGCAGTGGCATTTTCTAAAATGACCAATACTAAAATGTCAGAGTTAACAAAGAAATTGCACGACAAAATTTGTATCACTAATACAACACCCAACAGCGTCTGGAAAACAAAGGAGCAATATATTACTGCTTGTTAACATGATAACAATATTGGTCCTAAGCAATGTTATCATTTTAAAGCTTTGAAGTGACCTAGCACATCATATAGGTTATAAGATTTAGATAGTTCATTATAAAGATGGACATTGGCAACAAAGCTCTTGGTTCTGCAAACCTTAAAACCAGTGTGAGGATGCAAAGCTGGCAGATGTCCCTGGGAACCCCCTTTGCTGAAGGAGGAGAGTGAGCAGGCACAGCAGTTTGCTCACACATCACATTTAAGGACAGATGCAATAGTGCACACCTTGAGCAGTGTCTAAACTTTCCTAAATGTCACTTCATCCATCTACTTCAGACTACTTCTTTCAGAGGACTTTAAGAGAATTTGTACAGCGTCAGTAAAAAGACACACAGAAAATACCACAGATGAGGGACCCACAGTGTGTAAATTAGATTTTGCTCCTTTGCCTTGTAGCAGAAGGCAGTTTAAAAAGGCTTCTCAAAAGGTATCCACAAAGGTATCATCTCTGTGTTGTCTTCTCTAGAAAAACTAAGTGGCATGGTTTCACCTAATACTGTCAAGAAAAGGCAGCAGACTTTGGAAAGAAATACTGTAGGAATTTGACAAAATTAAAAGTTTCAGAATCAAGTTTTATGCTTGAATTAAGTATAACACTATGTCCTCATTTCTGTAATCATACCTGTGTGTTGCCCGTGTGGAAGCAGACCATGATGTATGCCTTTAATTTGTAAGCAACATGAAAAATGCAAACAGATGGAGAGGCTACGATTCAGCCTACCACTGAGCTGAGCCCCAGCAAGTACTGGAAGGTTCCTCGCCTTCCCACAGCAGCTGCGGGAATTTGGCTCAGAATTAGAAGCCAAATTTAGGGTTTTCAATAGCAAGGCAGAATTGAAAATGTGAGCTGGGAAGTCAGTGGGAATGCAGGGAAGAGTGAAAGTCCAAAGAAAGCTGCAAGTTAATGAAGGTTAAGAATGCGATATGTAACCACAAATACATATGCTTTAAAAAGCATACCACAAATGCTTTATTTTAGGCCACAGTGAGTGGCCTAAATAAATAATCCTGAAACATGGAGCTGTAGCTGGCTCTTATATATGCCTGGCACTCTGGGCAGCACTGAGGATGTGGCTCCTTCTATTTTGCTTACATCTCATGCTTGGCATGACTGGAAAGCTGCCAAACTGAGCCAAACCAGGAGCCTGCACCAGAAATGATCTCACCATCATCCACACATGTGGTGCTGCTGCCTCAGGTTAATTCTAACTCTGAGCACTCAGTACAGGGTAGCTAAGCCTGAGGAAGCAGGGACATCTCTGTGGTGCAAGCAGCAAGCACAGATCCTGACCATGGAGCCAGCAGCCATGAGGTGGTACTGTGGCTGCACCGAGTACAAATCTTCTGCTTCTGGATCTGAAACTACTTGAAGCATAATGGTAACCCTGTACCACATGGGATTTCCACATAAATGTGGTCTAAGTGAGCTGTTGCAAACACAGAGGTTTACAGGTTCTTATTCTGATTGTAGCCTGGTTGTTGTAATGGTGATTTTCCTGATTTACAGCAGTATTGTTCAGACTAGAGTTGAACTCTAGAGGTATGTAAGTACATGTGTACAATTTTAAGCAGCCTGAAACAATAGGATATTGCACTTGGTTATGTTTCCAAGTGATTTGTGTTTTACAGTTATGCTACTTGTTTATTCATATTATATAGTAGTGTGCAACACTCAGAAACAATCAGAAACAACATTGCCAAGGATTGTTTAACGAAGAATGGCTTGGATCACTCTACAAACGGTAAACAATTTGTACAAGCTCTGTGCTGAAGCAATCCCAGGATAAAACACTGCTCAACTAATCCACCTTGGGATCTTGTAAAATTAAGGGAGAGGAGGAAAAGACCCATAGTCCCAGGTATGGGAAAGAGACAGAGAAATCGAGTGTGGGAGGGCTCTCCATGGAAAGATGCAAAAGAGGTAAGGAAAGAAAACAGAGCAAGGTCACGTCCATGAGAAATTCCAGTTGCTGCTCATGAGGATTTATGAGCAGCTTGCCAGTATCCAAAAGCAAAGGCAAGGGCTGCCATGGTTAGAAGCAAAACTGAGAATTGAGTCTTCAAATCCTGATTTAGGTAAGTTATTCTTAACACTGGTAAAAATCTCTTAGGGATTAAGGAGTTTTATTGGAAAAGAGAGGACTGTGGCAGACATAAAAATTACCTCTCAAAGGGCAAATGACGACTCCCTAGGTTTTGCAATACCTCCTCTTTTGTTAAATTTTTACCCCCAAAACAAGGATGTTTGTCCACATACATAAGCAACTTTATTCAGTCACAGAGGTACTGATATCCCACAAACCCTGCATCTGGCATTCCTATCAAATCAATCAAGACTTTTAAGAGATTAGGCCTGAATTCCTCTCCCTTAATCCCAAACCTAGTCACTTGTAGCCCTTCAACTCCTTTTCTTTTCCATATAGTATATCAAGTAGGATTTTCTAGACCTCGGAAATAATTCATTTTACGTGGCACACATTTTCAGTGACTCAGTCTCCAGTGCTAACAAAACGAACTGACTTAGGAGTTTGGGACTGGTTTCAGTAGGACCTGCATCTCAATTAAGTCCCCAGAATTGAGAAAAAAAGAACATGCATTCTCTAAGAGCAATTCTGAGCTCCTATGCTTCTACAACAAAAAAAAAAAAAAAAAGAGGGGAGAAGAATAAATAAAGAGGTGGGCAGGAAGGCAATTTGTAGAAGATAACAGAGACCAAGGGGCTGATAAGCCATAGCTTGAATTTAGGTACACTGATTCATTGGTGCGATTAAATGCTTCACTCAAACTGTGCTTGATTGCAAGGGACTACTCAAGGTCACACAGAATCAGAGCCTAAAAAACCGGGTGAATGTTCAGTGTATACAGTCAAAAGAACACTCAGGATGTAAAAAGTGCAATATGGAGCCAAAGCTGTAAATAGTGCAGGAGGCCCAGCTGGTACTACCACCATAGAAGAAAATATCTAAAATAGGTTTTCTTTCTTTCCTAATAGTGACAGAACTCCTGAAGACCAAAGAGAAATGAAATAAAAAATAATTAACATTTCCTTACAGCATAAAAACTCCCAAAAAACCCCAGGATTTATAACTCGTCGGCTCCTGCCTTAAATTGTGAGTGGATATGATATGCAGATGGAATGATAGTGGAAACATATTCATTTCTCTGTATTTCCTGCTAGCAGCCAGGAAGCAATCCAATTGCAATACAACTAGTTTGGGTGCTGAAGCAAAGAAAGGATTTAGGGACTTACTAACGAGAGCTGTAATGCCTGGAGTTTAGGCAATTTACTACCACAGTCGCCAAGAAAAGGGCAAATTTACTTGCTGGCAATAGCAAATGCCCAGCACTTGCCAAAGCTCAGGTAACTGACCCAAGCTAGTCCTTACCACTGAGATTCAGTGCCCAGAACAGATCTTCTGTTCAGTGGCAAAAGATCAGTGCCACCCAGATCTCCTTCTGGAGTTTGGCCAGAAGAAGTGCATGTCTCTTCTGTGACATGAGACAGGTGAAGGAGCAAACAGTGACAACTTTTCCATAGCTGAGTGGTTATAAGATGTGAAATTTGAATTCAATCTTCTGATAGTGATGGAGACATCAAAACACCCTAACCTTAGTGACGTAGGGATGGGGCTGTCTTTGCTCCCCTTTGAAGCTGGGCCATGTGCTGGGCTCGCTGCAGGATCCTTCCAGTTCACCCTAGAAGTGGGGCTGGGAAAGGGAAGCTCACTTTTTCCGGCACTGCTCAGAAAAAGTGGTTTGGACACCTCTGTTACTTGGCGATGACAGCCAAGAAGCTCCAAGCCAACAGATGATCCAAGGCTGATGCTAGTCTGAGCAAGAAGTAATATCACCGACTGGAAGAGCCCGGGACAGTGACAACAGGCAGGATTACACTTCTTAGCAAAGACAGAAGCAGTAGCAGCCTGGCCAGGACTGGGCTCACACCCTGAGCTGGGCTGACTCCCAGCATCTAATTTTAATTAGTCTAATGCCTAAATGCTACCAAAACATCGTATTTTCTTCTCACGATATGACTGTAAAGAATCTGAAATACATGTATTTTCAGATTTTTCTTGTTCTGCAAAAAATTACAACAACAAAGCAAAGGTGTTCTGGTTTCTTGGGGAAGGATTTTATCCATATCTGGGGATTTTTCAGTCCCGGTTCCCCCGGGGCGCCGGAAAGCCCGGGGGGGCTTGGAGCGCCGTGCCCGCACGCCTCTCGCCAGCTCTCCCGGTGCGGGCGGAGGCGCCAGATTTAAGAGTAAAAGGGCGCCGTAAGCGAGAGAGGAGCGAGTGCAGGGCGGAGGCGAGGCCGGAGGGCACCGGAGCCGGCGGCGCTGCGAGCTGCCCGGCGCTTCCCAGCCTCATTCTCCCCGGAGCTGGTGTCAGGTATTGCGAGGAAGGGTAGGGGCCCGGGGAGGAGATGGCTGGAGGCTTTCCAGCCCCGGCTCACGCAATGCTAACTCCGCACGCAACGGGGAGGCGACAGGCGGAGGAGGGGAAGCTCTTCGGCTTCCTCAGCCCCTAAGATGCAGGCGAGACTTCGCCTCCCGACAGCGAGCGCTGCGAGCCCTCCCGCCACCCCGCTCCCCTCCCAGCACCTCCTCCGCTAAAACTTTTGGTCCCGGCCATAAAAGCATCCGCGGCTCAGCCGCTTCGCTTGGCAAGGGCCCAAGGGCAGCTGGCAAATAACCGCGACCCCTGAAGCCAGGGGACGGGCCAGGCAGCGGCGATTTGCCAACGGGGCCGCCCGCACCGCACCACGCTGCGCAGCGCGGGTGCCGGCCGGTTTAAAGCCGGGAGGGGCAATGCCAGGCGCCCAGAGGTGGCGGCTCCGGCTCCAGCTGAGCCTGAGAGCAGCGGGCCCTCCTCTCCGCGCCCCCTGAGCCGCTCGCCTTCGCTCCCTGCAGCGGGCTGGGCTGGCCCCCGTCCCGTCCCCGCAGCCCGGCAGGCTGGTGGGTGGGAGGGAGAAAGAGAGAGAGGGGGCGCGGCAGACCCCTTGCTGCCGGTCCGCGGGGCTGCTCGGGGCAGGTGGCTGCCTTGGGGCGAGTTCCGAAGGGTTAAAGCGCTGGGAAGGTGATAAGTGCGCCGGGATCGGGCGCAGCTAGCGTTTGCCTGCGCATGACCTGCCAAGCTCCGGGTGACAGGTACCGGTGAAACTCCTAATGAGTTTCCCAAAGGCTAGGATCTGAACTCCGCCGTCGCCGCTCTCCTCCCGCGGCTGTCCATTGGAGCTGCCGCCGGCTGCGCAGCTCCTCTCCATCCTCCCCGAGGTCTCGGATGGAAGCAGCGAGCAACAGGTCAGTTCTGCTACGGGAGCGCGCCGCTAATTTTACCCCTTCTTTCCCTCGCGGCTTCTGAAAGGCTGGAGCAAATGGTAGGAGCGGGTGGTCCCCGGGCCCGGGGATGGGAAGCGGGACAAGGCAGCGATGCCACGCTGAGTCCTCTGGCATCTTCCGCAGCCGATCCCGGGGCGGCAGAGCGCCAGCCCGCGGTGCCGCAGCGGGCACGGAGGTGCGGGGAGCAGGGAAGGGCTCGGGACGGAGGGGGCTCCGCGGCCGCGTGTGGAGATTTCTCCGTAGCAGCGGGAAATTCCGACAGCGGGGCGGGTAACCCGTTTCTGGCGGGGCCTTTTTCGCCGCGGGGAGCGATGTGCAGCGCCGGAATTAACCTGTCTCCGGCGCACGGCGATTGCCTGCATCTGCGGAGGATCGTCAGGCCAGAGCATCCTTCTGCTTCCCTCTGCGCCTCTCTCAGCCGTGACCTGTTGGATGCCTCGCTGAGAACTTTTCCTACCGGCGGACAGGGAGCAGCGGCCCCTTCGCCAAATACGACTTCGATCCCTTATGAGGAGCTCGCCATTTGATTATCGATTATCCCTTGTTTTTCGCACAGGATCCCGGGGGAGCTTTAGGCATACGAGGAGCGCAGAGCGAGGACTCGCCCGGACTCGGAGCGCTGGGACGGCTGCCGGCACTCCCCGTCCGGGCTTCCCCCTGCCCGCGGGACCTGAAGGTCGCCCCCTCCGCAGGGACGCTGCCCGCTGACCTTTCCCTTTCCCTTGCAGCATGACCCTCCAGAAGCTCGGGGAAGCGCTGGGCGGCATCCCCCCGCTGCAAAGCTCCCTACTGCTGCTCCTCTGCCTGCTCGCCGCCATCCACCTGGGCAAGCTCCTCCTGCAGCAGCAGCAGCGCCGGCGGCAGGGCCAGAGCCGGGCGCCGCCGGGCCCTTTCCCCTGGCCCCTGATCGGCAACGCGGCGCAGCTGGGCAGCGCCCCGCACCTCTCCTTCGCCCGGCTGGCCAGCACCTACGGCGCCGTGTTCCAGCTGCGCCTGGGGCGCTGGCCCGTGGTGGTGCTGAACGGGGAGCGCGCCATCCGCCAGGCCCTCGTCCGCCAGGGGGCCGCCTTCGCCGGCCGCCCGCCCTTCCCGTCCTTCCAGCTGGTGTCGGGCGGGCTCAGCCTGGCCTTCGGCGGCTACTCGGAGCTCTGGAAGCTGCACCGGCCGGGGGCGCACGCCACGGTGCGCGCCTTCTCCACGGGCAGCCCGGCCACCCGGCGCCTGCTGGAGCGGCACCTGCTGGGCGAGGCGCGGGCGCTGGTGGCGCTGCTGGTGCGCGGCAGCGCCGGCGGCGCCTTCCTCGACCCCTCGCGCGTCCTGGTGGTGGCCGTGGCCAACGTGATGAGCGCCCTGTGCTTCGGCCGCCGCTACAGCCACGGCGACGGCGAGTTCCTGCGGCTGGTGGGGCGCAACGAGCAGTTCGGGCGGGCGGTGGGCGCCGGCAGCCTGATGGACGCGCTGCCCTGGCTGCAGCGCTTCCCCAGCCCCGTCCGCGCCGCCTACCGCGCCTTCCGCGACCTCAACCGCGACTTCTACGGCTTCGTCCGCGGCAAGTTCCTGCAGCACCAGCGCAGCCTGCGCCCCGGGGCCGCGCCCCGCGACATGATGGACGCCTTCATCCGCCTGCAGCGGGAGCAGCCGCGGCTGCAGCTCGAGCACGTGCCCGCCACCGTCACCGACATCTTCGGCGCCAGCCAAGACACCCTCTCCACCGCCCTGCAGTGGCTCCTTATCTTCCTCATCAGGTATGTGCCGGCGGAGGCGGCAGCAGCACGCCGGGGCGCCCCACCGGCCCGGGGTGGGGGGGACATGCCAGCCCACCCGGCCAGCCATCCCCGGGGGAGCCCCGTTTAAACTGCGCCGCACGGGCAAAGGCGCTGCTGGGAGCGCTCCCGCCGCGGGAGCAGCCGGCCCGAGCCGGCGCACGGAGCGCCGGGTCCGGGCAGAGCCGAGGGCGCGGTCCCCGCTGTCGGGGATGCAGGACCGGGCAGCGCCAGCCCTCGCAGCGCCGGGTGCCTCGGCGGCCTCCGATTAACTAACACGGAAGCTCTGGGAAACTTGCCAGAAAGAGATAAGAAAGTATAAAAAAACCCCAAGAAATCCGGCACAAGCCCACCCTGCTCAGGCGGTGGGGTTACGGTGCATAAAGAGAGGCTGGCAGAAAGGCAGCCAAGTAAAACCCGAAAGTAACAGATTTTACCAGGTCAAGATCAAGGAGATCATAGGAACAGGATAACAACTGCTTAAGCACGATAAAGAGTTCGTGCACCGCTTTACAAACCCGCTATTATGCTAAGCTGCCGTCGCGTGTGCCTTCCTGGCCATTGCGTGACTGGGCAAGGCAGACCTCTTGGACAGCCGGCGGGAGCTGCCCTGGCACCGGCCCGTCCACCGGGGAAACTCGCAGAGGGGAGGTGGTTTAGGAGAAGGTGCCATTGCACTGACTTTCTTGCCTGTCCTGGCTTTTTCTTTCATCGCCTGCATAATTTGTAGGCTTATGCAAACATTATCTACTGAGTCGCTTCTTGAGAAACAGGCAAGTATTTAACACCTCCAGCTAAGCGTGTGATGCCCAATGTTCACGTAACTTTTGGGGTTCTCCCCATTTCTCATGTTTGCTCAGCATTTGACGCGTGAGTCTGCTGCAGGAGAAAAGAAACAAGGATGCAGAAGCCAAACTTGAATTCTTAAAGCAAATGAAGGTTCCTTGGCAGAATGTGAGCCTTTAGACAAGCAAAAATATGTAGTAACATTTTGATCTTGCTTGGTTGCTGTGTAGCCTCCCAAACTGTCCAGACTTCAAGACAGTCTTCTTTAAATACGTTATAGAGAAAACATATTTTGATATTAAATAGAAAATATAATCTCAAACTAAAAGTGGGATATTCATAAAGCCATTCTGACAATTTAATAATTGGCTTTTTTTTTCTAGTTTAGAAGCCTGTAGGTTTTCAAATGTATGAAATATGTCTAGTGATAACGAAGTCCATGCTAACTTTTCAGAGTCACATACAGAGTTGGAAAATCAAATTCTCATTCCTATGGAAAACCCAATACTTAGAAGAGACAAGTAATTCTAATTTTAAAATTAATTTTCAAAATTGGATCAGAATATTCAGTTTTCACACACTTTAGGTTATTGTTAATTTTTACATTGAGAATCAGTTACATCGGATATTAAAGTAAAAACTGAGCAAATTTAAAATTACACCAGTGCATGGGAAGTTTGGGTTTTTCTCTTATAAAGTTTACAACTGAGGTCTACACATTCCTGCAATATTTTTAAACTTTGCTCAAACTGCATTATTCAGGGTAGGGGTGAGGTTCTGGGAAAAACGTTTACAGCAAAAGTTATTTGTAAGAAAAATCCTTGGAAAGTGTTATGTACGTACACACATCTTGCTTTAAACGGCAGGTACCCGAAAGTGCAGGCTAAAATGCAAGAAGAGGTGGATAGGATTGTTGGAAGAGACCGTCTGCCATGTGTTGAAGATCAGCCTCACCTGCCCTACATCATGGCTTTCCTGTATGAATCCATGCGTTTCAGCAGCTTTGTGCCTGTGACCATCCCACACGCAACCACAACCAACACCTTCATCATGGGCTACCTCATTCCCAAGGACACCGTCATCTTTGTAAACCAGTGGTCAGTGAATCATGACCCCGCAAAGTGGTCCAACCCGGAGGATTTTGATCCAACAAGATTCCTGGATGAGAATGGGTTCATCAATAAAGACCTTACTAGTAGTGTGATGATTTTCTCGTTGGGAAAACGTCGGTGTATTGGAGAGGAGTTATCCAAGGTGCAGCTCTTTCTCTTCACCTCCATACTGGTGCACCAGTGCAATTTTACTGCTAATCCAAATGAGGACCCTAAAATGGACTTTACCTATGGTCTGACCATTAAACCTAAGCCATTCACCTTGAATGTTACGCTTAGAGATACTATGGATTTGCTCGATCAGGCTGTGCAAAGACTGCAAGCAGAGAAGGCAGCCAATGAAAGTCAGCTGTCAGCAAATGCCTAAGCAATAAACCTTGCATCTAAAGATAATTCCTCCCTCTCTTTTTAGACTTATATAACTCATAGTTTGTTCTGGTGATATTTTTGGTACATAGCCAATATTACAAGTTATAAGAACAGGAAGAAAAGCTGCACAAGGTATAATTCAGTTGTCTTTTTAATGCTAGAAGGAGAGCCAGGGGAACAATATATTAAATGATAGAACATATGCAATTTGAAAATAGGCCTTTTCTTTTCTAGCTTGTTCACAGAAATTGCCATTGTAAAACGCTTTTTATCTACTGACTGGTTGGAGCATCTCCAGGAACTGTCTCTACAGTCTTTTCCACGTCTCCATGCGCTGTGCCTTAACTCTAGGTTTGCCTTCGATGACTTCACATTCAAAAGTGAAATCTCTTATTAAAAAACAAACAAAGGCAGTTGCTCAGAACACTGCAGTCTGCTTCTGAATTCACTCTGCTGGAAACTGCCATAGGCTCATGGCAGCTCAGGTGTTGTGGCTGCTGGGATGTACGTTAACGCCTCAATAATAAGTGTTCAAATGATTTTTGGTAAAATGACAATGTAAAGTCTTGCCTTCAGCATTCCAAAATGTTTACGTAAATGCCTGAAAAAATAAAAGTCTTGCTTGTAAGCATGTTTGAAACTAAAATTCATGTTTTGTATGAAAATGAACAGAATATCCTAATATAGTAACTTCCCATAAAGTTTTGGAAGATCAGAATGTCTATGTCACTCCATGGCAAGGGTGATACAAATCATACGCTAATCTGTTCATTAGCATGTTCATGAACAAAATAAGTATTTGAATTAGATTTATAAAGGTATAACTGAACTTTATGTTTCTCTAGGAAGGGGTTAATATTATTGTCCCTAGGCACACAAGTAAGTCCTCCAGTAAAATCCACATTGGCCAATATAGTTAGAAGTGAGATTCAGGGGCGTTTATATTAAAATATTCATGCCACAAGCCTCAAGTAAAGCATACAGCAAATAATACCCCTACTTACTAGTCCTTCTGCTAGGTTGAGTCAAGTAGTGTATCTGAAAATCAACTAAGTATTTTTAGTACAATTTGTTTGGAACAAAGTCTCAGAAGAAAAAGTAACTTTACATGTCCTAGTTAAAGTATCCATTAACTGAACAAAAAGTACTTTTAAAATATTTGTGATGCAAAGTTCATAAAATTTTTTTTAAATGCCTATTATTTTAAAGTAAAACACACATGAAACTTTATGGTGTTGAACCTCTGGCTAATGTTTGTATACACAAAACTGCATATTTCTGTAGAAAGCAAACAGCCCTATGTGAATGTCTGATTTGAAAAGTGTCAGGCACTTCTTTGGAGCTGCAGATCACCTTCAGTTACATATGAAATCCATCAGACATGAGAGTACCTCACATGACTTGCTGTGCTCAGCCGAGTACTAAATAAGGTATTAGTAGGGCTAGAAAAATAAGGGTACAGTGCTACACAGTGAAGTAGCTCTGCTGAGACTGAAGCAAGCAAGGATTTGCACTGAGACTTCCAAGAGATGGCCAGTCAGCCACATTGGCAGCAGGAACAGATCTCCTACTGGCATTGGGAAGAGCTGGGTTAACAACACAATCCCCATCTTACATACAAGCTTTGCTACTGATTTTAAAAGCCTGACTCAAGCCTGCAAACACTGCTCTATAACACCACACAGTAATAATGTACCTGTTTAAAGTCTCTGACTTCATATGGCATCTTATCATCTCCCTTTAGAGGTAAAAAAAAAAGCTTTCTGCTACATACACACGGAGTAACCTCAGGTGTTTTTCTGAATTATGTAGGAGTTTGTGATACCCCAGAACTTAGCCTATACCTGTGAAATGCTTTATAAGATACTCAGCATTTTCATATGGAGATCTACATTAGATCAAATGCTAGCAAGACAATTTTTCCTGTACCTTTGTAAGTACCGTTATTAAAAGAAATAAAGTACATAACCTACAGCTGAATAGCTATTCTAATGCAAGGATCATCAATTCTTATTTTAATAGAAAACGGCTTTTGCAATTTTGTACTCTTCCAAAAGCTTTAACTGTGCATTGGCTACTAGTGCAAAATCCATCCACACTGCTCATGTCAGTCAGGAGGTTACACACTATATAGCTGTTGGTCACATAATGCCTCATGTAATCTGTGAAGTTGCTCAAATTTAGTAGCACCTGTTTAGATTGTATGCAGTCATTTAGCAAGCTAAATTCTATGGTCATTTTGAGATGTATCATTGTTGTACCAAAATACTCAATAAAATTATTCTTACACTACCATTGTTTAATTTATATACACCTAACATCAAGATAAACAGAATTATTATTTCTGATTTGGACAGTATTGTTTTAGGTATTTGTTCATATACTTTGCACCTTCTTCCCATTTCTGGATTTTAAGGTTTTTCCTCTGTGCTGCCCTCACAGCTTCTCAGGTCTGCCTGCCTTTCATACCTTGCCATCTGTGTTCAACTTCCTAATGCTTCTTGCTAAGAACATTCCCTGCTGCTCACCTCAGCATTGATCTGAATTCTCTCATGTCTTTTGCTTTCTTCTAATACCTGTTAATCTCTCTTCAGCCTGCACAATCTCCTATGCTATGTTCTTCCCTCTGGCATTTCATTTTACTTCCACCTCCCCTATTTTCAAGCCCACAGACTGGTTCTCCTTTCTCTTTTTCCCTCCTATATATAGTGGTGGCATCTGTATACTCCTGACACTGGGGACCAATTTGTGCTCTTTTGGCCTGGGTGTGTAATCAGGAGTGCCAGGAACGGAAATCAAATAGGCTTTAACGTGCCCTTACAGAGCAGCCTCTCACAAAATGAAAGCAATCCCATGGAGAAGAGTGGCCGTTACTGCAAATGTAAAACATTTCTTCATGATAAAGCCTCTCCCCCACCCTTTGGTCATCTTTTTCCCAGTCTGCTACACAAGCCTGCTTACTCCAGAGCTGTCTTAGAAATGACCACATTTTCCTTAACCCCAAAGGAATGGAAAAAGCTGAGTGCGACAGGAGGCTGGGCAGACTGACGAGCAGTATTTCCTTCTGATTTGAGATATTTCCAGCTGGAGTTTCTCCCTGCGGGGGTGGGATTCTAAGTTCAGACTGAGTTGATGAAATCAGAAGGAGCACAAGTGGAAGGCAACTTACAAAGACCTCCTAGAAATAGCTAATGGCCTGTGGAGTAGGTGCAGTGTCCAGAGATGCCCCATGCAGTGTGTACATGGCAGGGGCTGACCAGTGGGACAGCGCTGATCCAGAGCACGTGTCCGTGGGTAAAAGCCAAGAGGAACAACTTCCCTCGCCAACCTGTGACTGGGTCACACAGCAGTACTAGACAAATACAGGTTGCTCTTTCTTCATGAAGAAAAGCAGGAAGAATCTAAACAGCTGTGTTCAAGGCAAGAGTTTCCCTTTAAAAGTCTTCATGCTCAGGCTGTAGTGATATCAATGGGTTGGGAAAACCAAATGTCATCTCACACTTGCCTTCTCTGTGTATGTGCACACACACACTTAGTCCATCTCCCAGAATTTTACTAACATCCTTTATTCAGGTTGAGATAAGTTATTAAAAAACCAAAACAAAACCATAACAAGCCCAAAAAACCCCACAAACCCCCAAAACAGGAAGCCTGAACTTAAGTACACATTTCTTGGAGAGCCAATAGCTCTCCGACCATCCCACTATATAACAAGGAAGGGAAACAAGTAGGCTGAGCTAGCAGAGTTGACACAAAATAAGTTTATACCAGCCAAGTGTACCACTACAGTCCTTACAAAACCAATAGAAACTTGTTGGTTTCAGCAGGAGTCAGTTCAGAGCTGCTGAAATCCATAGCAATAATATAACAATAAAGAGAAAGACTCATCAGACCCTGAGCAACAAGCACTGCTGTAAAGGTGTGTGGAGTGTCCAGGATCTGTGCAACAGCTATTGGTACCAGCACAGTCATGGTACAATGCCACTAAATGCTACTGCAATTAGTTTTGCATCAGAACCAGTGTGTTTTTGTGAGTGTCAAGGACTGATGCATGGGTCTATCTGTAGGAAATTGTTTCAGATTATCCAACCAGAGGAATCAGAGACTAGGCAATTGGGGACTCACGTTTTACCTGAGAAAAGCTGAGGAAATAGCCTTGGAAAGTGAACAGTTAACATTTGCCTTTGTAGCATCTTTCATTTGGTTAAACTTTACTCAGACGTCTCATTTGCCCACACAATAAATTCAGCTTGGGATAACACTGAAGGTAGATCTGGCTTTCCTCTTGAAAGAAGAGAAGGGCTAGATTCTGAATGGTTGTGTTATTTTGGTATACAGTACAACACAGGTACCGTGATTCAAGTTTCAACAACTTCTTTGCTGTTTACCACCCTGCATTTTTGCAGCTGACTTTTTTCCATGTTTTAGTCACTTGTACTCAGACCAGGCCAACTCACTTAACTGTCAGGTGAAAACAAGCTCAGCATCAAGCACAAACAGTCTGGAACATTTAAAACAGCTGTAGTTGATGCTTTGACAGCCCTCTTTTTGGGCTTTTTGCCAACTTTTCAGACAGTTCCACTAACCAAAAAAAATTTTTGCTCGGTTAGTGTTGCCCTGTCCTTCAATACTTAGAGCAGATCGTGCTCCAGCCTGAAAGCACAGAGCTGGGGCTACCCAAATCAAAGTAGAGTCTCTCAAGTCCCTATGCTCTGGGTCTTCTCTGTGTGTCTGGGGACAGCACTCCACCAGTGTAGTTAACTCAGGAGATACAGGATGCTGAGGCATTTCAAGTGCACAAGGGTGGAGGCAGGGAAGGGAGCGGATTCACGGTGTGGGGGGGGACAACTCATTCACGGTGCATAAATCAACTGCAGAGCTATACAGGAGTCGTTTGCTGGAGTGGCTGAGAGCTGGCAGAGGAAAATATGTCTGGACCGTAGCAACATTTCAGCTGGGAAGGAAGGGTGCACAGGGTCTCTGATTTCCAGGAAAAAGAGGTGGTGATTTTACGTTGCTTATAAATACACATACAGACACAACATGCCAGGATTAGGGAGATAAGAATCCATATGGTATTAAAGATATTCACATCGGCAGCGGGGCACATCAAACTGAGAGAATCAGGACCAAACCTTACCAGGCTGAAGATTGGATGAGTGACTGTTTTTCTAAAAGCTTTGAACAAACAAAGGATGTCCAAAAAGTAAGTCTTGACTGCCTGTTAACTCAAGGAATAGATCTGGGAGGTAGCAAACATGGAAACAAGAGCTGAGGAACTAAACATGAGGGATTGGCTGCAGGATGTGAGAACAAAACAGGTCTACAACAAAAAGTCATGGATAGTCTGCCACTCTCCTTGCCTTGGCATCCCCAGTACCTGAGAACAATGGGGAGGAAGAGACAGCCCAGTTGCAATAGTCTGAACACCTTCTGGGGGAATCTTCTTCTTGACATTCATACAGAGCAGTAGAAGAAGGAGGCACTACACCAGACAGAAACACTTCTGATCTAGAGGGTATATTCAGAGCAGTTCAGTGTCACTTACTTGACCAAGTTGAGCTGAGGAAGAGTTTGGTACTAGTTGGTTATTCTCACACTATAGTTTTGTCTTCAGCTGTATCTAGGCTTTCTCAATACCCCCTAAGGAAAGAATGGCATGTATATTGTGGCATGCTCCAGAACTGGGCTTAATCTCTGGTATTATTGGTCTGTTTTCAGTGATGGCTCAGACTAGGCTTTATTTCCACAATCTCCCTTCTCCCAACCAGGGCTCTGGTAAGAGCATAACTGTTATCATGCAGAAACAGGCTTCTAATCCTCTCATGATAAAAAATGGGATTTCACATAATCACGTTTTCTCTGCTAAAAATAACAGAACACCCTCCACTTATTTAGACTGTTCTGCTCATCATAATAGAAGTGGACATGTGGAGTGAGACACCTTGCTCCCAGTACAAAAGCATGATTGACCAAGCAAGACAAAGTTTGACTTCACAGAGCAAGTATGGTTTGCAATCATCTGCAGAAGAGCATGCAACCGTACCCCATGCTTCTTTTATGCTTTGTATTCTGTGAAGTATTTCCAAGCTGCAGTTCAACAATTTAGTTCAACTGTATATCTTCTTTTTAATTGCACTTCTTCACTCTACGGAGAAAAATCATAAATTGTGAGGCTATTAATCTTCTGTGGTTCAGGAAATTTGGATAATTCAAGTTTTAAAAAGTGCCACCAGAAAGTAAACTCAAACTTCACAATAATTACCATAATGAAAAAAATGAGACTCCTAAAAGAACCTCTGTCTCATTGTAACAAGCTCATTTTCCTTCCCTTCATTTATGTGTATTGCTGCTGGGACACAGCCGTTCCAAGACATAACTGTTCATCTCTCTGTTCCTGGCAGAAGGGAGGAAGAGCTGTACCTACACTCCAGAACAATATGCCCTGCAGGGAAGCTTTCTGGGCAACCCTTCCAGGTGGCACAGAAACAAAAGAGAAATGTTTTCCACCAGCTTTCTCCAGACAATAATTCTTTCTCCCATGTGCCTAAAGTCCTGCCCAGCCTGCATCTTTCAAGTATGTGAGGAGCACCAGTGCCACAGCGGAGAGCAGATCAGTTCAGAAACATCACAAATAGTGTTTAAAAAGATCAAACAAGGAAGAATTCCCAAAAAGGAGGGGTGAAAAAAAAAAACCGGAATAAATAAATATTTAAATTAAGAAGGTTCTCCACATAATTACAAGGCAGATCCTCCAGTGACATTATATCTGAACTGAAACCTAGTATGAAAGAACCCCTGAACCCCTACTCCTGATGGCATTAGGACCAAGATATTTAGCACCCGTGTGTGTAGATTTACAGCACACTGACAATATTGTTCTCTGCATTTGAAGGTTAAGACACTGATTTCCTTGAGGTTATCAGCAGAGACAGAATACGAAACATTCGCCTTCATAATGTATTCACTATACAACGCTGTTCAAATATCTTCACGCCTTACTTAAAGCCAGCAAGATTCCTTTCCTATCTTCACAAGGGATCTCTCACCCTAATACAATACTTTTCTGCTTGAGTAAATAGCTCTAGCCTGTTCCCAGAGTTAAGTGCATACAGTAGTTTTTATTGGGTATAAAGCCATAAAACTGCACACCAGAACAGAAAGGGAACTTCCTGGAATAAATAGATGCTCCATCAATTGTCTGAATGGCTGAAACTGTGAAAGCAGAAGCGATGCATGAGGGTTGGATACTAAGGTTAACTTTGCTCTCAAGAGGACAGATCCCTATTCCTAGGATTTATGAAGTCAGTTAATGAAGTGACTGAACTTCTTTAGCTCGTTTTATAGCCCCCAGACTGTATTGCCATCAGAACATTAACATTTTCCCTAGCAAAGACCCAGTTAGCACAGCTTCCTGCATCCTTACATTCATTTACAGTCAAGGTCTTCATGAAATTATGAACAAGTTCCTCCCTGAGGATTTGTCATCCCTCTCTTTTCTTCAAAAATTTCCCTGAAATACATGCAACTCTAGGTGGCAAAAGTCAATTATCTCACTAAATCCAAGCCATAGATACTAATTTTTATTTTTCTAATAAAGGCACTGTCTGCCTTCTGGGGAAATCCAGCAAAGCTTGATCATATGCTAACAGAAGCAGTTGTTCTTCAGGGTCAATAGCAAAGGAGATTCTGTGTTTGGAGGAATAAGTATAGGGACAATTGGAACAGTTGAGAAATGAGAAGGAAAACACATCAGAGGAGGAGAAATAACAGGCCAGAGAGAATAGAAAGAAGTGTTTTATCCCGTGGAGGAGAATGAAAATGAGGAAAGAGAACGTGAGCAGCTGCTAATGATAATTTGCCCCATCCCCATGTACAACAGCTCCCCAGGGTACCCTAGGGACCACAGGCTGTGATTGATGAAGACTCACACACACCCCTACAAAGGGCAATTCATCCCATCTGCACTTTTCTCGCCCCAGACAGGAGAGCACAGCTATCCTGCTCATACCAAACACCAACCGCTCAGGTTATTGATATGCCACGTCCTGCCCTGACTACTCCCACACCAAATGCTAGAGAACTGTATTTTGGTCTGCCCTGCTTAGAAACAGAAATGTTAAGTTACAGAATATCATTGGTGGTGCAGTTAGAGTAGGAAAAAACCAATACTC
This sequence comes from Orthonyx spaldingii, assembly GCA_013397795.1. Classification (NCBI taxonomy): domain Eukaryota; kingdom Metazoa; phylum Chordata; class Aves; order Passeriformes; family Orthonychidae; genus Orthonyx; species Orthonyx spaldingii. The sequence continues at coordinate 1,115,538 of VZTJ01005117.1, read as the reverse complement.
TTACACTGGTGGGACACACTTCCTTAGGGACTGAGGAAATAAGCCACAGTTTTAGCTAGGCCATATTGCAGACTCCAACCCCATTTAACTGCCTGATGTCACAGAACCACAGACTAGTGGAGATGAGAAGGAACCTCTAGAAGTCATCTGACCTGACACCCTGATGAAGCAGGACCTCCTGGAGCTGGTCTAGTCATTCTACCTTCACGTTAATAACAAATACCCCCAGTGCTATAAGCATTTTCCTTCAGATTTTTTTTACAGTAAACACACAGCAAATATGTTCACCACTGGTTCACTTTCCTTTCTTCTTAAAGTCAAACCGTAAGGGCATCACCCTGGGAAACCCACTGTTGTCCCCAGGAAGTGTTCTTCATCATTCCCCACTCTCACTGGATGAGAAAAACCTTCTCTTCACTTTCTTTAGGAGGCATCCCCATAGGCAGTAAGAGAGAAAGACCTTATAAGACAGCATGACTGCCCATCTCCTGCTGTTTTGAGCTGTATTTTATGTGATTTTATGTGCATTTTCTCCCTGCTTCAGCACATAATAGAGAGGATCTCTGTCCAGAATGAACTGTCAGAGACTTTGCTCCTGCTGAACTGCACCAGTAAGTCATTCACATCTTCCCCAGATGTTTCTGTTTTCTGAACTAATAGGAACCACATGTACTCCTGGCTCGCCCTGAAGACCTGGGCCAGCACAAACAGAGGAGGGGGGAATTCCCCACTTGACTTCAGGAACCAGGCATCTCCAGGAGCAGGGTTGGTCCAGGATGCTTCCCATGTGAAGGCTCTAACAAAGAATGACTCCCAAACCACTGGGAAGAGGGTACACAGGTGTGACCAGCTGTTGAAAATTCCCCTCACCTTCAAAAGATTTTAATCCTTTTAAACTTCTAAATAGCACTTCAGTGTCTTTGATATGTGAAGTATCAATTAAGCACCACATGCAGCAAACTTACCTATGGCAGTAGGTAAAGCAGCCATGCAATTTAAGACATGGATAATAAACAGTGCCCTGTTTGCTCACTGAGTTTTAGTGTAGAAGTCTGTGTTTATTGTAATGGTCATCATGTAATCAAAGAATCTAAGCTTTCCCCTTTAGTTTTTAAAAAATCAATTCCTTGTAAAATAATGTTATCTATTCTCATGTTTCCAAATATCAATACAACTATGGTCAATGCATAGCATGTCTTCAGTCAAACTTTGTGGTCAGGTTTTAAGAGAGGAAAACCTATAGAGCAACACATTTGCAAATACCTAAGTTCCTAATCTGGCTATTACATTTTACTGACTTTTTTTTTTTTTTTTTTTAATTTACTGTATACTGAAAGTTAAATTTTAAAGATAGGAAACAAATTACAATTTATGCCAATGCAAATCTGGGCAGGGGAACTCAGGCCACTGAGTAGCACTTCAAAAATAACTAGAAATTAGAACTCTACCTTTTCCTTTCCAGTGTTTGCTTTGTTGGTTGGTTTTTTTCCCTTTTCTCTCTCATTCGTGCATAGATATTGGTCAAAATAACTTGCAGAATGCATGCTTTCCCAGGCTCCAAAAACATTCTATTCAGTTATCAAAAACAGGTATCAAAACTCTACTTTAGATTTTTTAGAGTCTCTCTTTTATCCAACACACAAAAACCCATGTGTTTACAGATGTTCACCAAACCCAGCATGATTAAGCTGTGTCACAGAAATGGTCTCCAAATTTATTAGGAGGTACATCATGTTTTCAGCTTAAATGCATGTGGTTTATTGCCTTTTAGTTCTGCTAAATAGCAGCACCGTTTGAAAAGACAGGCTTCAGTGACATATGACTCTTGGGTAAATGAATTTCAGTAGCAGCACAGGCTTACACTGTAAGGCTGGAAAGTAGCCCAGTGTTTTTCTAGAATATTTCTTTTCCTTTGTCTAGCTTTGCCCAGACTATATTTTTTTTAATATTGCTTCTTTCAAGATAGTGGCCCTCAGCCTGTGCTCAGTAACTGGCTTGGACTCCTGCAGATATCCTGTGAATTCCTCCATTGAAACTTTTAACTCCTAAGTAAGTTTGAGTCCATTCTTCTCAAAGGCACTCAGACATGAGTAAAAAACAAATTAGAGAGAATCACCACATCCCTATGCTGGTTTAAAAGAAAAAAGATTAGACCACCCTAATTGTAATTCTGCACTTGCAGTTTTCAACTTTTGACATACAACTCTGGGATCCTTTTATACACACTACCAGAGAACTCTTCTGCCAGTAGCCTGCAAGGCATGACAAAGCCACATATTGTGTCCAGGAATACACTAAAACACGGGGTTAAAGTTCAGAACTAACTAAAGCTCCATTCAAAGTCCAGTGATCTTAATGAATATCAGTAAATTTCAAAGCCTGTCAGGTTGCTTTCTTCTCCCAGATGAACAAAACAGCTTCCAGGAGACAAAAACCCCCTCGATTTCTACCTCCACGCCCCCAAGAATTATTATTATTTTTAATTAATCTCATTGAGGGTCCACATTGCTGTCATCTGTCTGCAACCTGGTTTATTTTTAGCTGATAAAATAGTTAATAAAAACCAGGTACAAACCTCATCCTGCTTTAGAGGCACATCTTGGAAATTGGACAGCTCTGCTAAAGTCATTATAAAACAAGATTTTAAGATGCATCTAAAAAGCCACAAACCAAACTGTTCTGAATATGTCATAAAATAACTGTTTATCTATGTGCATGCATTGAAACATCTGATGTTGCACTTTTCCATTTATAGAGAAAAGCAACTGTGTCAGAAAGACCACACACCATGTCACATTTAGTACCTGTTAGAAAAGTTTCGGCATGATTTTAATTAATTCCAAGCTTGGTAAATCCCCTTCTGCCTCCTTGCTGGAAGGGTTTACATCAATTAAAATGGAGTATCCTGCAAACTGTTTAAACCCCTAGAAAACTTCAACTTGCGTTCTAGTTAGCAAATTCCTCTCCTTCTAATTGTCCCGCTACAGCCTTGGCCATGACAACATAAAATGCAGTTTCACAGGTAGCAAAGCACCTAGAATGCCATCCAGATGTCCCTGTATTGGTCTCAATGCCTGTGATGAATTGTCTGTGCTATCTACAGAGCTATCCTGCACTGACAGAAAACCCGAGAGAGAGCGGATGGGCCACTTGGCTGCAGTGACACCAGACTCAGCTCTTTCAGCATTGCTATCTAAAGAGTAAATTTCTAGAAAAGCTGGGACCATGAACTTGGTATCCAACATCTATGGCTGTGAATCTGTTGAGAAATTTGCATATCCAAAACCAAACACTTTCATTCATCTTAGGACACCACCTTCAGGAGGCAAGACTATCTGAGATCCTGCCCACCCGAACCCCAGGGAAGAGATCAAACAAGGAAAGACAGGTACAGAGACTACACAAGAGTCAGCAACACCTTTGCTGGAAATTATATGGGCACCTGGGCCAGGAAGAGAGGCCTCACACTCTATCTTTGGCTCCAAGTCTGATGCACCTGGACATACAATGAAGTATCACACCCTTGATAATCAAGGGCCAAGGCTCAGCTGAAACATCTCCCTCATGTTGGGCTACCCACAGGACTAGAGCCTACAGACTCTTTTTTTCACAGCAGAAATACATAGCCAAGTGAAAAGCAATAACCCTGTAGTCATACTGGGGCTTTCAGCTTTAAGAAGCCCAGCATTAGATGTTTCCACACACAGTTACCCTTGCAGAGGAAAAAATTAAGTTATGACCAGCAGAAGTAATTCTGCTGCTAAAAGCAAAGCTGAGGTTGGAGTTCTCAGATCTGTCCCTCATATTTTGCTCAGCAAGGCACAGGGGAGAGCAAAAGGCAATTACAAGAATATATAAGAAAAAGAGCCTCTTGGTCTCCTTCCAAAAAGACCTCAGCATCTCCTAGCAAAGGGCAATCTTCACCTACAGCCAGACATCTCCTGGCTCTTCAGTCTGGCCAGCAACATGAAACCTGAGAGCTTAATCCATGGTAAATTAAGTAAGTATGTCTTTTAATTATTAATAAGAACATTCCAAGGAGTAGCAGAATTTGTCCATATAAGCTGGCTAGGAGAAAAACCTTAAACATTCTCGCACATCCTAATTCACAGCAGGGATGCCCATCTTTTCTGACAGAACTTGTTCTGGTAGCACAAGCTTTGTTCTGATTTCTCAATGACAAAACAACAGGAATAATGAGATCACCGTATACTTTTTAATACATCTTTTCCTTGGCAGAAATAAAAGGCCAGATCTATGTTTTGTTTCATATTTCATTCCTATTTGGAAAAAGACACACACATCCTATTAAGCAGCAGTAGGACTGAACACTATTCTCCCAGTGTGAAGAGGTCACATAGAGATTTTGATACCACAAAGTTGGGTCATCTGAAGTTTCCTTGGTTCTGGACGTTGCAAGTAAGCCTAAGCTTTCTGGGAGTAGAGGAAGGGTGTTTGTTACCAAGGAAATTCAGCTGGTCCTTACAGTAACAGAAGATGGATTACATTAGCAGGACAAAACTTCCAGTTATGCCTGAGCACAATAAATATCACATGCTTCTAGTTTGTTTCTCCTTCACCTCAGGGTGGAGTTCTCAAGCTTTCAAGACAATATCCCCTAGAAGTTATTTAGACACCTAAGTCCCATGGAGAACAACAGCCTGCCCATAATCTTTCTGTGAAAGCTTTCATGTAAAGAGATACAAGTACTACAGCTGAGTTTCACATTTTTGCAGGAAGAAGATGAAAGAATTTGGACATAGCCTCTGCAATAATCAATCATTGAATAAGGAGTTATCCCAGAAAAATGTTATCTTTCCAAACATCTCCCACACAGATACATGCTAGCATTGTTTCTCCCTTGCATTTCAGGAATTAGTAAATAATGCTGGGGCCAATTCCCAAACACAAGGTGATTTTGGTAGACTACTTTGTTTGGGACCAACCCACAGTCACCAACAGTTAAATATAATCCCTTAAATTATACACCACTGGTAGTGTCTGACAAAATGCAAACATAAAACAAACTCAGGTAGCACCCATACACCTAAGCCAAGGGGATGATGGGATTTAGGAGCAGACAAGTCTCTTCATTCCTGAACGGCAGATATGTCAGTTTCTCCAATAAGGGGGTTCATTGCCAGGTTTAGAGCATGGACTGAGAACACATCACAGGATGCAGATGCACATGCTATGTCAGGCATTTTAACAGGGCAGGCTGCAGACCCTGAGGGAAAAAACACCACGCTGCTACATTATGAGATGCCTTAATTCTCCCATGGCCTGTGATCCCAAGCAGGCTCATGAATTTCACTCTATGATCTAGAAACAGAAGAGCTAATTGTACCACCAGTACATCAGTGCAGCCAACCCCCTCTCCAAACCTCTCTTTGGGGCTTCCTGTAACCACGAAACTTATGTGTGCATTTCGAGCCACAGCCCTCATTGCAAGCCCAGCCCTTCCCTAGGGAAAGGGATGGGTGTTAAGCAGGAGATCCTAGGAAAGTGCTTTGCTAATCACACTCTCAGCTCCAGGAAAGTGTTCATGTCCCCGGGCAATCTATTCAACAAAATTGCATCTGAATGCCAAAAATTAAGGAAATGAAAAATGAGTAAAGAGCAAATTAAACTCCCATCGCATTTAATTGTGGAATCAACAAAACGTTGTGTTCCTGGAACAAGCGCTGTGCCCCAGGCACCTCAGCAGCTGCTGCCCAGCACCGAGAGAGACGGAGTCTCCTCAGCGTCCCACTGTCCCAGCCCAATGACAGCTGGGAACACATGAGACTCAAAGCAAAAACCCTGGTACGCGTCAGGGTTTCTCCTTCCTTTCTTTTTTAATGTTGGCAGTACTGTCTTGAATGTGAGTAAGGAGAACAACTGAAGCAATGGATGTGGCTTCTGCAAAGCAGCAGTTGTCAGAGAGGGAATCACAGGGCTGGTGACTCGGCGGCTGCCCAGCATCACTGCTTTCCCCACATGTGTCCTTGCAGGGTCATCTGCTTATTAGGATACAACTACAGGCTGCCATGTGATCTCTGTGTAATGGAAGCATAGTCATGGTGCATTTACATATTTCTTTTAAAACGTAATTGACAGACATGCCTCCTTTCAAATCAAATCCAAGGAAATGTTAAAGTTACTTTCATGAGGGGAAAAAAAGGGTTAATTAATAAGAAAAATATAATTCAAAGTTAACACATTAATTCTGGTATTAATATGATTTTTCTTAAGTTCTTGCTGAATTATGACTATGATAACATTGTGCTGGAAACTGTTTTCTTTCCTACACCACAAAATCTGTTGGCTCCTCCCATCCCTTAAGTTTACAATAGCTTAGAAACTGCAGCTTTTGTGATGTGAAAGATCTAACAGCAAATTCCATCTGTGCTGAAAGACCATGAGTCTCTCTAAGGCTGTCCCAATGCCTGCAATATCAAGAATTGCTCAACCTGTCTGAATACGAGATATATTCTTCTGAAATCTGTCAATAACAACTGGAAAATCTATTATGTCACTGGAAAAAAGAAAATGTGGACTTGAGCAATTGGGCTGCTTTCTACCCAAGTTTCCATATCACCTGTATTTTATTTTAATTATATTGAGAAACGGACTGCAATCTCCCACATCTCTGGTGCAAAAAAATATTTTTGCAGCTTTTATAAGATTCTGAAAAAAGAGATGCTCCACTTAGTTACAAAAGCTGATCCTATCTGATAAAACATGTAAGTAATTAGAAATATGACTGAGGAACTCAGTAAACACAGTATTACCTCCCTTTAGTTGTACATACTGTATGCACAAAGCATTAAATATTTTGGAGGCTGTACATAGTAATGAAGATATCAGTGCAGAAATTAAATGCTGAATTAAGTCGCCAAATTTCTCTGTTTCTGACTGCCACGTATCAGAAAAATCAGAATAAAAATCAAAGCCAGCTCCAGAGAGGAGCCACAGAAAATCAACATGGAAAAAGAGAATTTGTCAAAACCCATGGAAACTGAAGTCCTGGAGATGTACACAGCTCTGCTGAGGACTTAATTTTTATGGACACTTTCCCTTCTGGCCACAGGGCCCCAACTGTCTCAGGTCAAACCTACCAACAGGCCTGTGGTTCCTGCTGAATGTTCCACTCATATGCTTGGCAGAAAAAGCACTTAACAGCCCCTGCAGAGCTGCCTCTAAAGCTCACTGGTTTAAGGTTACATTTTGACTTTTCCTTACTTGGACTATGACTGAAAATACCACTTGTTTTGGCAAGAAAACTGGAAGAGATTCAGTGTAATAGGGGTGAGTGGACCAGTTATTAGCATCTCAGCAGGAGCTGCTCAGGGATGCGCTTCAGTCTCCACATACTTAGAGTTAAGACAGCTTCAGTCTTGCCTGACATTTCTCTCCCCTCCCCACTCCCACAGGATTTACTTCACTTTTCGGTGAACAAGTACTGAGTTCAGGAAACCAAAGAAAGTCAAACATACCACAGATTAAGCAATCCCCCTTGGGTGTTTCTTTGCAAACCATAATCCTTACTTACAAAAAAAGCACCCTCAAAATACAAAACCCCCCTCAACCCATAAAGATCTCTCCTCATCCTCACCCTTCAGCCACAGACTCCCTGGAAGCAGATATGGTGTTTTGGAAACCATCAGACAATAGAGAAAGGGCTGATGGACTGTGTTGATTCCTACTGATTCAGTAACCCCTTCATAGAGCTCACAAGCTCACAGTTGGAGAAAGCAAGGCAAAGGAAGCCAATACATTAATTTACAGCATTTTTTCTTTATCATCTGCCTGCTCCAAATTGAACATGTAAGAGACTTCCATTAGGAACTGACAGCTCTGTATAAAGATGAGGCTGCAGGGTTATCATCTAGCATTCCCTCTGCAGCACACAAGGTATCCTATGTTCAACAGATATTTTTCCTGTCTTTCCTCTCAGAGGGAGGTCCAACTACGTGCTGTGGCAATTCCCTTTCATAAAGCAGTTTTAACATGGCATTTAGAAGTTATGATATAAAAGGATGTGCAGGCAGAGTCTTTCTCAAGTTCTCACTTCACACATGGATAGAAATTTCAAAAAGTTCACAAAGTAATCCAGTTGTTTATTGAAACTACAAAACACAGTAAGTTATATTTTAACTCCTCTATTAAACTTATGGATATATCTATCCACACAAATATTTTTGTATGTATATACACACAAACACAAAAGCCGAGGTCTCCATACAATTTCTGCTCATGTAATTACAATTCTGCATTCAAAACCAGACAGGATCCATAGCAATCCTACCAGAGTAAATCCAGTGCAACACAGAAATCAGGATGTTGCAGTGCAGGCGATCCCAGTCAGCCTGTTTGCCCTCAGCCGGTACCACTGTGGATGTACTAAACATTTGCTTCTGTTCTGCTGCTCCCGGTTTGAGATAAGAAAAGCTCTTTCATTTACGTTCCTTCTCTAGCCTGAATTTACGGATTAAATAACCCTCCAGCCATTTAGGAAAAGCACAGCGCCCTTTTACTTTCATTTAATGCTGCCAGCTAAGGAAGTGGATCTCAGCTGATGGAATCAGCGTGACCTGCCCTCGCAGAACGCTGCAGATGGAGCGCTGCAGACGGAGCCCTGCTCGCTGCTGGCGGGTGCCGACTGCCTCTCACCCACCGCGGGCTGCCGAGCAGGACCGTCGGGGGGGATTTTATCTAAGTGCTGTAACCAGTTATGGAGGAAATGGAATAAAATGCTGGCAGTTAAAATATATCCTATCCCACAAACTCGAGCTGCAGCAGTGTTTTCACACCGGTGTCCTAGCTTTATTTGAGCTCACGTTTGCTTAACAGTAACAAGCTCTTGCCACAGGGAAACGGCAGCTCATAGGCAATGCACTGGAACTGTCTTTTCTGCCTTGTATTTTTCCATATAAATCTAAGTTGGTGAACATGAACAAATACGTCTTTTGAAGCAAGGAAAGTAGCAAATGACCATTTTGGCTTCACTGTCACTTGCCAGTGCAGCAGTGCCCCACAGCACAGGGTAGTGACAGAGCTCTGGAGCTTTCCCCCAGGTCTCATGGCAGGCCTGAGAGGAGTCAAAGCCCTGCACAGAAGAAAGTCTTGCACGCAGGTAGTTAACAGGCTCAAGACTTAACATGCCTCCCCACAGGAGTTACCAAATCCTGTCGACCTTTGAGTAGCTCTCCAAGGGACAGCTTCCAGATTTTCTCTTTTACCTTAATGCCGGCTGGTGCCACGAGCAGACAGGCAGGCTTGTGAAACACCCACCACTACAGTACCCACCACTACAGTACCCACCCCACGTACACCACAGAGACACAGCAGGGTGAAGCTGGATAGCCCACAGAGCACGTACTCACCCCTCCTTCGCCTCCAGGCCGGCAGCCGCCGTCCTGCAGACTCCTGCGGCAACACAGCTCCCGACCCACCAAGGCACATCCCCGAAGGACACTTAGCTGCTGATCACACACACCAAATGTGCCAATTCCCCACTGCCAGGCCCCACCTGAACCTCATCAGGGGTCGCTGTCCCCGTTGCTCAGCCAGGTGTGTTGCCTCTCCTGCCTGGCTGGCTGCTGCTCACCAGCTGGGGCACTTGCTCACACACTCCTGCACCAGAGGTACAGCTGCTGCCTGCACACAGAGCTGCACAGGTTTCCCACCCGCTCCAAACCAGCCTGGAATCAGCATAAATGATTCCCAAGGCTTCGTCTCCCCTGACAGCATTTTGGGGACTGATCAAAAGAGTAAAAGAGGCCTAAAAGGTGAAGCCTATTTTACTACTTACTGCTCTGTGTGTTGTAATGCATTTGAACACTGACAGTGTGCCCCAGCCAAAACCACCTGTAGTCATGCTTATCAAAGCCCTCAAGAATTCGTCACGGCCACTGAAATGTAAGCTGCGCTAAATTGGGAAAGGAAAAGCTGAAAAACAGAATACCAAGACAGCAAGAAATAGATCAAGAAAGACTGCTACACTAAATCAAGAACCAATTATGTTTTCTGAAAAGTGCATGCAAAGCGCGTGGACAAGATAGAGGGACCAATCATGTAATGTGTGATCGCGGGTACAGCAGTTGTAAAAGTATAAATAAGAGTCTTTTGTAAACAATAAATGGCTTCTGCGAAATCATATTGATTCGCTGTTCAGGAGTCCTGAGCTCCTGCATCTGTGTGTTCTCCATGTGGTTTTCTTACATGTTTTATTTCAAACCATCCTCATGGGTGACAGAAACCTCATCAGCCCCATTTTTTCAGATGGGGAAATAAGTTGTGGGAGGGAGCAGGAATTCTGTGGTGTGAAATAGGCTAGAGTAATCACAAAACTCCCCCTCTAGAGAAAATAAACTAATGACCTTTAGAGAAATCATGTATGGTGGACAACTAATTAAAAGTATTGCTCAAATGACGATACAGGTCCAGGTCGAGTAGTTTGGGCTTTTTTCCCCCCTTGATCTTTTGTTCTGAATTTCTCTCATGAAAGCTGAAAATACTTGCCTTCTCATTTCCTGAATCAACCTGTTAGGACATGTAGGAATGGCTGTAAAAGGGCATGAAAGCAGTGCATGGCTGGAACAAGCTGGACCGAGTACTAGGATGTACAGAAGCAAATGTCACACAAGGTCATGCAGGTACTTTTAAAAAGTCTCATCCTGGCACAAAGCCTGGGACTCACTGTTGTCCAGAGGCTGTTTTGCTGTGCTCTCAATGGCACCAAAATCTCACAGGAAAAATCATGTGAAACTACTCTTTAGTGAGACAAACACTTCTAAAACAAAGATGTCAAATGACTGTGGGATCACACACTCTGTTATGGTCTATTGTGCCAGTGTGCACTGGTAATTTTTGCTCAGGGATTCATGGTGAAGGCAGCAGGAACACTGTTGTGCTTGAAACTGCCAATACCCATACACTGGTGGTATCAAAATCAACATACATTCTAGCAGTGCTTTTGTATGAACCCCTCACTGCACATAAAAGTGTTGCATTAGATGTATTCTGCTATTCTAATTTGTAAAACATATATTTTATTTTTGTTTTAAGACTTCATATATGATTTTATAGGACACTTTATAAGCTGGCCTAACATTTTGCAAAACAATAATCCTTAGCCCAGAGCCACAGTCAGGAGCTTTACAAATGAATTTTCATTTCTTCATAAATTATCCTCTTCCAAGATTAGGAAAACACAAGTAAATCGCTGAATCCACTTTGTTGATCTGCCACATTTTTCCGAACAACAAACAAGAACATTTCTCTCTGTAGACTGAAATTTAAACAGCCACGTTGATTACCTTTATCCATGAATCAGAAACCTGAGTTTGGAAAAAGCACATCCATATTTATGCCCATATCCTCAATACATGTTTAGGTTACAATATTCCCAGTAAACATTGTGTGGCTCTATTTTTAGATTATACACGTAGGCAATTCAAACCAGCTCGTAATTAATCTTAATAAACAAAACATACGAAGAGTGGACAGACGGTGTTTGCGTGTGTGTAACTTGGGTATGTAGCTAAGTAGCTTAACCCCAAAGTCACATCATGGGTCAGCAGCACTACCAAGCACAGAGCTCAGATTGTTCATATTCAAGCTCACCCTGGATCCCACAGATACTTCTAGAGTAACTCGTTGTTTATTTAAATGAGTAAAATATTTCCTAAAAAAAAAAAAAAAATTATTAATGTTTCACATTCTTAAGTTCCAGTGCTTCATTTCCCAGCATCACACATGCATGGGTTACACAAACATAGACAGGGCCAGAAAAGCTTACTTCTTTTTGTATTGTCAAGACAGTTTGATTTGTTTCTTCTCCAAGGAACTTGGAAGCCTGTAAGCAGCAAAAGTGATGGAAAATAAGAATATAACCTTATGTGCAGAAGGAAAAAGAGGAAATAATAATGTTGGCCCTTCAGAGTTACTCCTTCTTAAGTTTGTACTGGATGAATGTTGTAGTACAACTTTGTCATATTACCACAAGATTTTCTGATTTGAAGTAGGTGCAGTGCACTACTGTGCCCACTGAAAAAAAACACCACAGGACTACTCTCTAGAATATTCAGAAAAATTCCAGAAAACCCACCAATCTTGCTGGAATTCAAAATATCTCCCTACAGTTCTAGGTTCTTCAAGTAGAAGGTGATCAGGTAGTAATGCCTGAAGAGAAGTAGATCCAAATAAGCAGCTATGTTTGGGTTGCACATGGCTGGATCTCTGGTAGTCATTTCTTCACTGGATTGCTTTTGTTCTTGCTTTGGTTTCAGTGTTGTTTTTTGCTTTCGGGGGTCTTTTGTTTGTTTGTTTGTTTTTTAGTTCAGGCTTTTACTACTATAATAACAGAGTTGTAGGCATGGATTTAGGTGAGGGGTTTGGTTTTTTTTAATTGAACAGGACACAGGACTTGTCACTTTCCTTATTAGATCATCAGCTACTCACCACTGGTGGGCAGCTTTCTAATTGATTGCAGAAGTCGGTGTATTGATATTACTACACAGAAATGCGTATCTCACCCTGACTCTGCAGAAGGAAAGACAAAGTAGTATGAGAGTTTATCTCTGTAACCATTTCCACAACGTGTCTGTGGCCAATTGCTACAAAAAAATTTATCACTTGCTTTGTGTGTTGCAGAGGGACAACTGCAAAGGGATTAGGATTCGGTGACAGAAGCCTTGGCTTTACCACAAGAAATAAAAGTTATCTCAGTCATCACAGATAGCAGAACTAGTAGTTTTAACTGTAACGAAGCATGTAAATCCTGGTATCAGATCAAGGCCCCCTGAGTTCACTTTTTTTAAGTGTGTAAGGAGACGAATTACCACAGAGGATTTAGAGTGTATGTACTGGAGCAGGGATCAAAGAAGCGATGTCACAGTAGAAGAACTGAAGGAGCCAGTGGGCAACGTGGCCCAGGCATCGTGGCCTCAGGAAGCCTGCAGCCCCATCTGCTCCATATGGCTTCAAAGCCCACAGGGGGTTAATACAGAATCACAGAATCTAGCTCCTCCACAGAGACAAAACTACGGAAGTGACTGTCTGCTTGTGGATATTTTAAACAAAAAAGAAAACATATGGCCCTCTGAAGCTATGCTTGCTTTTTCTCTAGCTGGTATGACACAGAGAAGAGATAGCCTGGGCCTACAACTAAATGCAAGAGCTTTATTCCAAGGAGCAATTAGGGAACAATTTAGGGAACGTGCTTCAAGTTTAAAAGTTCTTGGATTAGCAAAGCAGAAACAAAAAATTTGAGAATGCTCATGTATACTAACTAATAAAAACTTTTAAAAGCACAAAATATCTTAGCTGTTTCTCACATGTGTAATATTTCTGCAAACTACAATAGACAATTTAGAATGAATAATTAAACCCAGCCTTTTCTCTCTCAGATGTTAATGTGTAATTCTACACATACACTAGTATTGAACAAAAATTAAAACAGAATAATGGGCTTAATTCAGAAGGCTGAAAGATTGGTAATTTCATTTATAAAATCAGAAATTTTATTAAAAATGTAACCATCTGGATTAAAACCACAGTTATAATAAATAAATAGTCAAGGGCAGTCACAATGCACACCTTTCAATTCAAGTCTTGTAACACGCTCATAAATACTTCAGAGTACAAACTCATTTAGTGGCCTGTGCCCAAATGCTGAGCCAGTGTGTGCAGACACAGCCCACTGACTTCTGAACCCCTGCAGGAGTGCCTATGGCTCATAGGGAGCTGGAGTTGTGCCCTCCCCAGGGACAGCAAGGCCAGGAGAGATCTTAAGAAGTCATCTAGTCCAACCTCTGCCAAAAGATGAACTGTGCCTTAAATACTGCCAGTATAAGAAATCTTATCTAACTTTTGTATTAAAACTTAAGTAAGTGATTTTATAGTGTTCTCAGGAAATGTATTGCAGGGCTTTTCAAAGTTACCATCAAGATTATTTTCTCCTAATGCCTAATCTGAAGGTAGGCAATTACCTCTTGCCCTATGAATAGGGAATTTGGAGAACAAGGTTTGGGGTTGTTTTTTTACTGTCTTCTCTGCAAAAGTTTTTTACAAATGTGAATACTCCTTTAGTCCTTGCTCCTGCAGACTAAACACACCAAATTCTTTCATGTTCTACACACAAAACAATGTTGTCTAGCACGCTTATCTTTCTTGTCTCTCTCTCCACTGGACTCCTTCCAATCAGCCCCCCAACCTCTCTCAAGTGTGATGCCTGAAACCAGATACAGAATACCAGCTCAGACCTTGTTAGAACTTATTAGGCCTAATTAGAGTAAAAGGTTATTTCACGTGAATTTAATAGGGAATGTTTATTTATTCAGTCTAGTATGAAATTTGCTTTTTCACAAAAACTTGACATTGTTGACCCATGATTAACTTGCCACTAACTGGAATATGCACGTCCTTTTCCACAAAATTACAACTAGCCAGGTCTCCTCCAATCCCTTTTTGTTAATTACTTCAATTCAAGACTTTATATTTGCCCTTAATGAAGCAAATCCTACTTACGTCACCTAATTTCAACAATTAATGTAAGCAACTTTTTGTTCTAATCTATTCCTCCACTACACTTTCAGCTTTCATAATCAAGAATTACTTGTAAATGAAGTATCTGTTGCATAATCGAATTTATTTTATAAAGGATATCAATTAGCATAAAATTTATTTCAGTAAAAGCCTCCTTATTACTTCTTCCTAGGTGACAGTGAATTGTTAACAAGAACCCTGAGTACAAACCACTCCTGTAGATCCATTTAAACTATGCTTCCTGCATTGGCTATGAAAATGTCAAAAGCAGACTTTACCAACAGCCCCTTATCAAATCACGATGTGTCACCTTTCCAGCTTCCCTGTTCACAAGTCAATTATTCTATGTGAATCACAACACTCTGTCACAGAAGGAACTGTTAGGATTTATCTTTCATGGTATTTTCCCTTTTCTCTGAAATTATGTATATATATATAAAAAAAAAAGGAACTCTTGAATTGAAAAAAACATATAGAAACTACTTTTCCACAGCATGAACATTAGAGAACCTAAAAAGCATATTTCAATTTGTGAAGATCTTCCTGTCTTTGCCATAAAGTGGTCCACATTATCTTACACATCAAATAGATCAAGGGAACATATAGTTGTCCTTACTGAATTTTATGTCCTTTAACAGGAATGCCTACTTCTTCCAGATACACTCCCTGCATCTAGATTAAGACCCTGGATCAAAAGACAATGACAACTAGCCTCCATTCTTCTACAGACTTTGGTATATTCTGGATCACTCCACTGGTGAATGGAAATTCTTTTCCTATCTGTTACACTGTATTGAAAACACTGCTGTTCTACACACTCAGACAGAAGTAGTAGGTCTTTAGTAGTCTATTTTTATGTACAGGTTATGTTATATGGATGATATAAAAGGTTAGTGATGGACACATGCTGGACTAGGTTCTTCAAAGACACTCTGACGACACCATGTTAAGCAACTCTTGAAAGAGAAACAGCCAGACTTCACAAACTTGATGGAGGTCCTGATACAAATCCATTAAATATCACAGCTGTAATAGATTAATCTAAATGACTTCATTTAATTGGTCTGATCTTTAATATTGTACTTTATGTTACAAACAAATTATAACTTCAATATTTAATTTATAAAATGTTCACATTTCTTTGCAAAACCAATGGTAGGTTTAAAGTAAAAAGAGTTTTGTTGCGGCAACAGCTTTATTTAACTTCAACTAGATTGTAATTTTTTAGGAGTAGAGAAATGTGTAAACATAAATATTCATGATTTTCTTCTGTACACATCTGTGTAAATTAGTTGGTATAAATATAATTTACTATAGAAACATTTTTTGTTTGTTTATGCTACACACAGTTCTATGCTGGCATCACATACTAGTTGATTAATCTTTCAAAGAGTGAGATTTATTCCTTTTACATTCTAACCCCCGGTATGTCCATTGCCAGCAGTGGACTTCATGTTCGGAGAAGCAGACTCACAGTGTCAGAAATCTAAAATTAAACGTCGGTACCAGATTATAAATAATCAAAAATTAATGTATTATTTTAATATAATAATCGCCAGACATTTAAAGGCCATGATCCAAGCCCCAAAATCAATGACTGTTTTTCCATTGACTTAGCTGAAATTCACCCGCGGTTTCCAGTCACTGTAGATTCTCATTTTAGTTTTGCAATTTCATTACAGCATGAAGAGTTAAAAGTACGTAGTATCAGAGCTTCAGTGTGAGAAGTAAAGCCTCTAAGTCTTTCTGGGCCTCTTTATCCTGAAAGAAACAGACAACCATGCATCAACTTAGAGAGGATAAATCCCTTCATTTGCCTAATACGTGCCTATCCACATTTCTTTACTAACAGCAGACATAACACACAACTGCAACAGCCACAAAATGTAAAGACTGCATAATAAGTTAATTTATCAGTGAACACAAAAATAAAGTTTGAAGTGAAAACAAGAGCCAGATGGCAGCCCTCCCTTTACAGCTCTGTTAAAGCACTTAAAATGTTAGCCCACAAATAGCCTTCTCAGCAGACCAGTAAGCCCTTCAGCTTGGGATATAACTTTTATTGGTGTACTTTGTACAAAGTATTGCCTTGCCTTATACCTGACGTAATCTTGCATCCCAACTGCGTGCAGTTTTTCCTAAAGATGTTCTGTGATGTTTGGTAATGATTTATTATGCAACTATGAAGAAAATATTGGGAAATGTAATTAATGACATAGGTTAGACTGTGGTTTCAGTCATACAGTCATACCTACCTGTAATGGCCACCATGGGCTGACTGCACCCTCAGTATCTTCCAGACAGGGCTCTGCCTGTGCTTCTGGGTTCACAGCAGAGTGGGGCCAATGTGGGAGCAAAAGACAAGTGACCTGCTGTGCTCACAGCCAACACTACATTGTACCTCCTAGGAAAAGGCTCCTTTTAGGCCAATGTATTAAGTGCACAGTTTGCATCAGGCTTTAAACCTAACCCAGACCTAAGACTGTCTCACAGGTAACCACTGATGTGTTTTGGCTTTTCCATATATAATCTGCTTGGAAAGGGGCACATGCATATATGCATGTAACCATGGTAAAAAAACTCCATTATTCTAATTATTTTTAAATGTCTCCTGGATATAATCTGCTTCCTTTAGCTGCTGCTGCAAAACTTCTAGCTTGCAAAATGCACCTTGGTTTAAAACCATATTTCTAAAATGTCAGTACCTCATGCCTGCAGACTTGTAAGGGTCCAAACACCCAACACATGCATCCATGGATACTTAACAGTGCAAGTGGAAAGTACCTCTACATCACAGATTTTGCATAAGCATTTCTAATGACAGGGACTAGTAATGATAATGCCACAGGATATTCTGAAAGAAAATACTGTAAGTGAAATAATAACTAAATTTCAGGATCACTTCATTACCCAATCAACCAAAGCCCTGGAACAAAATACAGAACATTTTAGAATATATTTCATGGGTGAAGAAATTCCTGCTTCTCTTTATTTTGGTTAGTTGTCTATAATGTCATGGAGGAACAGAGAAGAATATTGAGATGATAGAAACCATATGCCAGACATGTCAAACTACATTATGTTATTGGTCTGGATTAAGGCATTAATACATTAGCCGGACACTTCTCTTGGAGTTACTGCCTTACTCCCACTGGCAACAATAGGCTAAACTATCTGCCTAATCATTTATCAGAGGCCTTAAAAGGCACACACTGCAAAGCCAGTAAGCTCTTGCCAAAATACTCTAACAGAAGGAAATGTCATACAGCATTGAGCACCCCTTAAACTCCACGTCACTACAGGCTGTCTGAAGCACCACGCTGTTGATTTCAATAAAAACTGAAAAACTCAAAATTTTCCCTTAATTCAGGGAAAATACACTCTTTCCTGTACTGACTATGATCAACTTGTGAAAATTATTCTGAACTCCATTAAGTAAAAAAAGTAAAAAGCCAGATATTGTCCCATGGTAATAAGAAATGGAAAAGTTTCATTGTATCTGGTTGTACTCTTATGACACTTTTCTAAGCTGAAAATTATAAAGATGCAGGTTTTCTAATATCTGAATAGTGTTCAGAATTTCATGGGTTGATGGCATTCTCTACTCATTTTGCAGGATACGGCATTTTAAAAATATAGCTCCAAATAATTTTGGATAATTGTCTCTCTCTTTAGAAGTAAAGGATTATATTGGGCAATGAGCTTTACAAGTTGCAAAGGTCCAGAAAATATTGGGCAGTCTTCCCTGAATCTTCCTCTGGGCTTAGGAAAAAGAACGGAACAAACTCATGATTGTTCTAAGAACTGTCTGGAGAAGAAACTGCAAACGTGCAAAGCGTTCTACCTCTGGTTTGCCAGTTCTAAACAGGACTACATCAGTAAAAGCAGGAATTATTGTTGCAAACTACTTAATGGGCTGCATTAATTGAGCCAGCAGCTTCCAGTCAAGAAGTACTCATATGGCAAAGGCATTGAAAAAAATCAGTAACGGCATTAAAAACAAAGCTGAGAATGGTCACTGAAAGGAACTATTATGTCACCTTCGGATAGAGTTGTTCCAGACCAAGAGGTGTGTCATGCTAAAAGGAGAGAGAAGCCACAATTCTGTTCAGTGTACCAGTTTCCAGTTTTAAGGGTGAAAACGTCATTAATGCCCAAAGCTTGACTGCTAATGGAAAGAGCATTAGCCATAAATCCTGTTTTGGGCCAACTCTCTTCCTTGTTGATTTCTGGGTCTGTGGCTGTCTGAAAATGAACAATAAGGTCAGATTTATTTTTTTTATCCAGATAGCAGGCTCTTCCTTTAGAGTGTGGCAAGCAGAAGGAGAGGTGCAAGTCGTAGGAGGAATGTAATATACTTGCATCAGTCACATTTGTTCACCCTGAGGCTTAGTTCAGCTCTGACTGAATACATAGCCATTTTCAACCTTGTCTTTCTACTGTCAAGGCTTACATTAATTAAACACTTCTTATATAATTTTCAGAGTTGAATATGAGTTCAAAATGTTCTGCAAACTGCTACACAAAAGGTATTTAAATTACAGGGTCAGGGACTGTATTTTGCCTTATTCCTATTTTGTTGCTTTACTTTTATGTTTCATCATTCACAGGGGATATGCACAGGAAAAAAAGACCTGGGAGGCCAGGGACTGAACAAGGGGAGAGAGGGAGTCGAAAACAAGAGCAAGAAAGAAGAGAGAGCTGGTGGGAAAAAGGGAATGTTGGCTTAACTGGAAGTAGTCCACATTTTGACAGTTCATTTCTGGTGAAAAAAATTTACTGATACATATACATGTGAGAGTTACACGTATAAATGTGCATGTAAAAATTAAACGGTAATTAAAGCCAAGACAGAAAGATAATGATTTTACCTTCCATCTCTGCTAATTATTTCCTTATGCACTAACACACTCAACCCAGGCACTGCACATGTGTGCACTTGTTGACAAAGTCCCAACTGTCAACAGAGAATGATACACTCCCATGACCACAACCAAAAACCAGCCAACGAAAACATAAATCTGTGCAACCACTGCCAAATCCCAAGATGACATGCATCCTGTAGGGTTTCACTGAAGTCAGCAGGGCAGCATGGTACATTAAATGAGCTGGGCTGCAAGGGTGGTCCAGAGCTGTACTCTGATACGCAGTAACAGCAATGAGGTGCTGAGAGACACTCCTGCTTTTGGGTACAGCTGTATCATTCCCTCACAGCTCCAGGAGAAATCCTGGACTGTAACAGAAGAGACTCCCAAACACGCACAAGGATTGTTAGAGAGTAATAGCTCTTGTGGACAGTATAAATCATACAAAGTCAAAGGCTATCCTATCCCTTCTCGGTTTCCTGAGGGACTCTCACAGATGGTGTGACTGTAGTGTGCACTAACAATTGTATAATACCATTAGTTTTCTTCTCTGATATTGCAACACACCAATGCAATCATCCATGTGCCACCTTCTATAGATGACTGCTGTCTGTCACAAGCTAGGACATTCTATGTCCTTTCATATTACCACTATCTTCCTCTGGGGATTAACCGTAATTTCTCAAGGCTTTTAGGGTCAAGACAAGCACAGCTTTACAATATGTAGCTGGCAATAATTACAAATTTTCAGATATTACTTCAAGTAGAGAGGAAAATACCCTTTCACACCCAGAAGAATATGGATAAACAGTTCAGCTACTGAAACAGTTCAAGGACTACTGTTGAAAAATTAGAAAACAGCAGAATACAATTTAGAATAGTGAATAATCATGTAAAATTTTAATCCACTGGTTCTTTTCTAACTTACAAGACTAAATTTCACCTATGATCTTGTTTTCTTTTACTATTGTATACAATGTGGAGCTTTTGGTGTTCAAGACATTCTCCTCTTTCTGTCTGGCTGCTGCCTCTCCCACGATGGGACCTACAGCTTTTCTTTCTGTGCAGTCATTGCTGAAACAGCCTGAGCACAATCACACCCAGTTACAGCCCCCTCAGAAAAGTGCCTCTCAAGGCTTTCTCTCACACTCTATATTGCCTCCAAGAAAATATATTTCAAAATCCCAGAAGTTTGACTTGGCCTAGCTACTCTACAAAAATTCAAAATAGGTTTTTGCAAATCTATTTTTGTAATCCTGGAATGTGTCATCACCTCTGTGAATACTGCTCCCACTCTGCCCCTGCATCATCAGAATGCCAGTGGAGGAGACACACTCCACACATTGGGGAACTGGCTGCTGACCAGTCTTGCTGGACTAAGAACTATGGTAAAACTGTGTTACCTTTGATAGGATGTTGAAATGAATACTGTGTGATAGTCAGCTTAATCATAAATACAAGAAGCTCAGTATTTATTAGTATACACTTCATCCTTATGTATGAAACTGTGACACTACAAAAAATGTCTTCATCACTTCTTGGAATAATTTTCAGAGAGAGAGAAGAAATAAGTACACAATGCAAACAAACCTTTTTTTCAAGAACTTCAAAAATATGCAGATAGAAAATTGGTCTGATCACTAAGATAAACATAGACTATTTTTTGAAGTGCAAAATAATGTCAAATATGGGCAGTCTCAAATTATTTTAGCAACTCTATAACAAATGTCTCATTTCCCCCTAGAATTTTAGTCTGAAATCCGATTTCTTTATAATGAGTTTTTTAAAAGTGCATTCCCTGAGCTGGTAGTGATCACATTCATTGTATACAAAACCACTAATTAAGGAATAGGTTTTTTAAGCACACTCAAAAAATATTTTAGTTTTGAGTTGGTGGTAGCTATTAGGAAATTCTTGTTCAACTCCACAAACAGTACTAGCAGGAAAACAAAAGCCTAGAATTCAAAATGAACAGAAATCTGAACACTTTCATTATTTTTTCAAATGAAACACCAATCAACTTTTGCTGGCCATTTGGAGAAAAAAATGTGCAAAAAATCTAAAGAAACAAATATTCTCTGAAAAGAATGACATTTCGTATTGAGCTGAAGATGTTGTGAAGAGAAAATATTCTGGTTGATGAGAAAACAGGACCACTTTAATAGGGTTAGCCCAAATTCTTCACAGTTTCAATTGGTAGTTTTTTTCAAAAAAAAGGTCATAATTTGTAACCTTCACTTTAAAAGCAAGAGTAAATTACTTTTTTCTCCTCAAAATCTTACTTAGAGGACAGATTACCACAGCAGCTTCAAATGAGATTTGTTAGAAATATCACAACAAGGTCTGATCATATGACCAATCTATGGTGGTTGCAGTAGGTATTTCTTGGAAATCTTGAAAATCCAGATACACAAATGGTCTATTGTAACAGGAACAGCTGATGGGTGCTGAAGTTTATACTCTGACCTCTCTTCCATCCCTCTGTAACTCCCACTTTTTTCCTTACAGACAATATTAAAAATGAAATTAATAGCCAGGGAGAACAATTATGGTGATGTAAAAAGTGTAAGAAAATTGTGTGAGCATGATTTCTCCTCAGCAGCTGCATTCTTGTGTAAGCATTCAGCCATTGTTGCTGCCTATTATGATATTTATCACCCCCTCCACAGGAGTTTCAGATGTCACTGAGGCTGAAGTCTTTAACAAGTCTCTGCTTCCTGCCATTCTACACTTGTCATAATCATAAATTTCTGTAATATCTAAATCTCTCTCGCTTGTTAACGTCAACTCTGAATTGCCATCATTTCTAATTACTGGGAAGGATGGAGTGCACCAATAATTTTGTAAAACACATTCTTAGCTTTAGGGAAGTTTTTATGTGCATTTTAAGTAAGACTTTCAGCAACTCAGCGCAAATAGATTTCCTTTGCATTTTTTCTGCTTTGCTGTCTTAATCTCTTCCAAGACTACACTTTTTGTAATGCAACTGCTGCTTTTCAGATTAATTTTTTTAAAAATGTAATAGAGACTAGAACCTCGAAATTTTAATCTCTCTCTCTGCTAGGCTGTTAACTCCTTTGTTGTGAGCGTACTGGTCTTACAAGCACAGAGTTCACTCCCATGCTCATGCTTGTCTCCAGATACAAGAAAAAATAATTTCTTGACTATTATACTTTATAATCCTACATTGAGGCTCGAAATTCTACAAGTTCCAGCCTCGAAAATTTCCAACAATCTTTATTATAAACAAGAAATTATGGTCTTATTCCCCTTAAAAGCAAAGGACTGTGTGTTTAACTAGACACACACACATACACACTTGTTTTGTCTTTCTATATGCAAGACAGACACTCATGATTTCAAAATTAATTACATTTTTGTCTTCAAATTTAAAAAAGTAATTTTGTTCCACCACATCTGGTTTCAACAGCCCTTCATGTAGTCACACTCAGCAAGGCTTTGAGCACACTACAAAAGCAGTGAGTCTCAGTAAGGGTAATGCAACATCTACTAGATGAACAGAGCAGCTGTTAAGCACTTTACAATAACTCACAGCAGCCCTGAACATTAGGATCTCTTTTACTGAAGGGGCAAATGTTTCCCAGGACCCTGAGGTTATCCACCTGGGTAGCAACCAGAGAAAAACTGGACAATTTAATGTCCCAGGCACCTCCAGCAGTGAAGTACCACTCTGCAGTATGACAGTATTTATGGCCAAGGAAGGACTGTATGATTCATTGGAGGTTTTTCATTTAGAGAGGATAGAGAAAGATCTCTTAAGTCGCACTGTAATATCAGCTTTGTTTTTCCAGATGTAATTTGAACCAAATCTCACATATTTCCTTTTAAAATAAAAAAAAAAATACATAGACTGATAAGTTAAAAATGTGACAAACTATTTTTAAAAAACTGTCCTATTTTAAAAATCCTCCTGTTACTCTTAACTTACAGGACTCACTCAATCAGAACTTCTTTTTTTATAATTTCTGTGTATCCTTTTTAAGATTCATAATAGGTTTGAAACAGGCTGTCTGATTTTTTTTCTTTTACAAGAATTAGCTATGTTTGGAAGCCCCTTTACTCCTTAAATTAAAACACGTTCTGTAAGTCATAGAACAGATGCACAGAAGAGATACTTGGATGTGATATAACATTCAATACAAAAATAATATCACTTAACTCGAAATGTTACATGAAGTCAGTCCTGGAAAAAGTGTCAAAGCAGTGTCCTGAGTTACAGCAGCTGAGAATATGACCTGAGGATTAAAATGAGCTATGGGCTACTTTACTGATGCCAAGCACCTCTGGTTCCCAGAAGTCATTGGAAAATGTGGATGCTTAGAAGCTATAAAAAGTAAACCATTGTCTATGACTATTTTTCTGCAGGATGATTTGTATCATGAAATACTATACTGGCACCTTTCCAGCAACTTTGTCTCTCAGTCTGCTCCTGATTTTATGCCTTTATACAAATACATGTTTCTCAGTAGAAGACAACATGTAAAAACAATAAAGGAATTTCCCTGCTTGAAGAAAGAGAAAACTCATATGAGAAACTATGATTACACTTGGGAATGATAGGTTTCACATGACTGTGACAAAATACCACACTGCTGACAACCTTGAGATCCTGAGCTGTGGCAAACTGAAAGAAATCCTCAGACTGCTGCTGACCTGTGCTTTTTTTTCAGACCACGAACCCCATCCTCTACAAGGCTGCAGTCAATTCTGGCACTTTATTACCATCTGTTTATTACTGTCTTCCCAATGCCTCTTCAGCCTTATTACAGTCTCTTCCCTCTCTTAAACTAAACTCACTAAATGTTATTCCTACATACAGCTCCAAGCCCTGAACCACTTCACTTCCAACACGTTTTCCCAAAAATCAGTAACAGTCTTTCTGTAACACAATAACCAAAACAACATGTAATATTTGAATTCAGATGGGATTTGAGGTAACAGTCAGCAACAGCAGAGTTCATGTTCCAGATCCCCATTTCACAGTAATTTCTTTCAGTGTGCACTTGGTTTTTTTACCCTGTGCTGAGTACTTGGTTGTTTTTTTAAAATTGAATTACATACTACTGCCCTAATGCCATATTTTTCAGGACTCTTTTTTTCTAAACTTAACTCAAAAAACATCACAAGTAAACAAGACAAAGGAGACAAATCTGTGATATCTATAGAATTAGTCAAAACAGGAGAGGTCAAATCAACTTGTCCTCTTCAGAAGGATACAAGATTTTTGGGGCCCATTTGACACTCAATCTTCTTTTCACAAATCAGTGTAATTCCTATTCTCATCACCATCTCGCTTGCCAGAATACATACACCTCTCTCTCAGATTGCTCCTGAATTTCTGCTCTCACCCCAGGGTTCCCTCTCCTCCTTAGGTCTGCTGATACTTTGGAAATTTGATGGGATATTAAACAGATAATTTATAGCAGTCTTTCCTATGTTCTGTAATAGGCAAGTTGAAGGTATATTTTAACAGTAAGTAAAGAAAAAAGATAATTAAATCATTGTTAATGTCATATCAGTATCAATACATATTTAAAGAAACACTGAGTTTAAGCAATGATTACTTAATTTATGATTGGTACATATGATAACTGGGGCCAAAACTTAGGCCACCCAGGCTGGTGAGGCATGCAGTGGTCTTTCTTCCCAGCAGGAACACGACATAAACATGTTAGTGCTCCACACACAGCATTTATTGTCAATCAAGTTACACAGTTATTTAATGGTCTTTTTCCTTAACTTCAAAGAATTAAGTGAGATGGGGCCAATTCCTCTCAGGAATCACCTCTCTCTCTCCATACCACATCTGCTGTGCTCAAAGGGGGTCCCTTAGGCTGACAAAGCTCAGGTTTGAACTTGTCACGCTCTAGGATGGTAAGATGTTTCCAGTCATAGGTCAGTCATGGAACTTGTTTCTACATGAGATCAGACAGAGTGAACCTTCTTGCCATGACTTGGTTTATATTTGAGATATTAAACAACTTATAATCTCTCAAATATTTGTAGAAATTTTGTGTCCACATAACAAAAATACTCTAATGGACCTCAAGAGGAATCTAGTAATCTCTTAGAAACTATATTGCAGCAGGTGTGACTTGAAGAACTGTGCTTCCTTAACTGCCCTGTGGTTGAAGACAAAGCCAATCTTGAATAACTCTACCTCAGCTGTAGTTAATATACGGTCCTTGACCAGAATCACAAACCAGAGGCTTTCAGGAGCAGAGATAGAGACTGTAGGACAAAAATTCAGAGTGCTTTCAACTCAGAAAAGCATAGGTCTGGGGCAAAATTTCAGCACAATTGCAGTGACACACTCAACTTCTTATGCTCAAGATGATCTAATGAAGTGAGTTGAATTACAAAGAGTAAAATTCAATTTCTGATACAGACAAGTCCCTGAAAGTTCCCCAAACAAAGATTTTTTTAAAGCTGTTGATACAGACAACTGTAATGAGCCAACCTAGAGTGGAGGAAAAAGGAATGTTCTGTTTTCAGAGGAAAAACTGAAACATTATGTTGTTACCAGCAGTGCAACAACGAATGCCAAAGACAAGAGAGCAGTCACAAGGGAACAAGTTATCACTCTCAATACCCACCTCATTAGTAACTGAGAGAATTGACAGTGCAGAATCACAGTATTTCAGGGCGTTGTGTTTCTGGCCAAGATCTTTATAGCACTGAGAAGAAAAAACATTTTGTTTCCAATCAGACCACTGTAAGAACACCAGAGTCTACAAATCATTATTCATAAAAGAACTTGGTTACCTTTGCCAAATACACATAATTGCATTTGGAATATCCTGGACGCATTTCTTCTGCCTAAATAATAAAAAACAGGAAAGAAAAGAGACATAAAACTTGTGTGATGAGATTTATGTGGTCTGCATAACATTTTTAGTAAAGCACTACATTTCCTCAAACATCAGACAGATTCATCCCTGCTCTGTGTAATGCAATCTGTTTAGTAGCACTTAAAAAAAACATCAAGAAAACAAGAAAATACAAAACTCAAACCCTAAATCAGGCACACGAGCTGCTGATAGTGAACACATAAAAGTGTTCTGTACTACTTGCTCTCCTCCCTCCCTAAGTGCTCTATAAAGATCTTGGGTCATTCTGTACAAGATCTATTGGATTCATTCACTTACGTGGTAGATTTGAAGATACCATGGTCTCTAGATGATAAATATTTATTTCCTCATAAAAGAAATAAGAAAGCAACCAACCATTCACACTTTGTGTAATGAGTAAAGAACTGTGTTTATCAATTTTACAATTATTTCTCCTCTACAGACTCTTGCCTTCTACCTCTGGGTTCACCTTTCTTTTCAAATTATCATCTTCTGAAAAGTTCAGGTAATTAAAAAAGTTCAAGAATGTCTTTTTTTTTTTAAACACATCAAGGCTATAGAAGCTTGTAAGAGGACCAAAACCCTTACTAATTATCTACTAACAAAGAAGCAGCTTTTAATCAAAAAACAGCTTTTGGGAGGGAAAAATTACATCAGTGAAATTTATTGTAGCTGTAATCCCTGGACCAAAACAATGCTGTTGTCACCACAACTGTGTAGAATCAAACAACTGAAAAAGAAACCCAAACAATTGTCTTTTAGACAGTAATTTGATTTTTGTTGCTGAAGATGACTTAAAACCACAGTCGCTCTGCAGCCCACCACAATACGCCCTGAAGCTAAAGCGAATGTTTCAAATTATTTCTACCACTTTTGGAATTTGACCTTCAAGATAAAATCTCTTAAACTGGGAAGATGGCAATGTATCATTCTGTCCAAAATTCAGGAGATCATTCAATCTTTAAAAAGACTAAGAACACAGAAAACAAGCACTTTTGATAGTGAAGAAAATATGCCAGTTCAATTTCTTTGAAAAACTTTCTGAAAGTAATTGTAATGATAGAAGGTTATGCTTTGAATCCAGTCAAGTGAAAAACTTGTATGTTTATGAGCTTCAGAAGCAGAAATGATTAATATAGAAGGCACTGAAAGATAGATTTTATTCATGTGGTGTTTTCTCGTAACTGTGTTCAAGCAGAATGCCCGGGAACATGGACCTGTATGACAGAGCTTTCTTCTCTACTTCACTACAAAGGCAAATTCATCTTCACAAATAAGAAAGGCTTCTACTGAAATTCAATGGAAAAAAGTTTCAGATCAGAAAAGGAGAAGCATCACAATGTCAAAGTTGTCCTTATCTATGTTAACCCTCTTGCAGAAACAGGCAAATCAGCAACTATCATTACGGTTCATTTGTTTCAACAGCATATGCAACTGATCTATATCCATATCACATTTAATTCAGTAACTATTAACCATGGCAATTAACTGGAGAATTTCCTGAAACTAAGTAAAGATGCTAACCACTCACGTCCAAACTAATTTTAAAACGGAATAGAAAAAAATATTTTAAAAAAGAGCTCAGTGGTGTTTAGAAGAGCCCCGAATTTATAGCTACTGAATGTAGTCTGTTGAACAGACATCTTGACAATCCTCACATATAACAGCTGGTAAACAGCAACACAGAAACTCTTGGCTAGGACTTACCTTAAGGAAATTCTGCAATGCTTCTTCCACTGTTGAAGTTGGTGGAGTCCCAAAGAGAGCAGCAGCTACCTTCTTTTCAATCCAAGACAACTGAGCTACCTAGATTAAAAAAAAAAAAAGAAAATTAAAAAGTTAGATTTCTTTAGGGTTGCTTCTCAGTTTTGCAGTAAATACTTACTGTCTTTCATATTGTACTACTTACACAATGTATTTTGGAAAAGAACTATAAGGGAATGCTTTATAGTGTCAATTTGGGCAGCTCAAAGCAGTCTTTTGGATTTTAGAGTCATATGACCAAACACCAACATCCTCAATATAAGATTATTCCCATGTTCAAAGCTTAAAGTACATTTTAGGTTTCACAGCACATTGACTTTTTAAAAAACTTAAGGCTAGAAATAGTGCTTGAAACTTGTTAAGGTTTTCATGAGATAGACAGCTTTGCATGATAATCTATGCACTTCACTACTTTTCTACATTATGAAAAGCTGTTGCTGCAGTAAAAATGTGAGTGTTTTTGGAGCTTGTGTAACAAGTTCATTTATTACACAGAAGCTGGTGACAACCACTGTTAAGAAATAGGCTTCATTTTTAGCTCTTCCAATCTGACAAATAAAACTTGCCAATGACCTCTTCTCATTTCAGGAAGATGAGCTGCTATAAAAGGACTTTAGGGAACTGTCATATTGCCACACAATGCACATGACTTCCTCCCTTACATACACTGACACCTGACAGAAATTGCTTTGGTTACTGCCATTATTTATATGGTATTTGGCTCCACCACCCAACTCTCACATCTCTAGCAAAGGATGGAGTTGCTAAGAAACACATTGTGAAAGAAAAGCCTGTTTAAATGGGGGAGGGAAGCCACTTTCCTTTGGACACTTCTACCACATCTGTAAAGAAAAGTCAGGACTTCTTTCCTTCACATCAGTATTTGAGGCACAGCACTGATGGCTCCCATCACAGAGCAGATAAGTCAAAAAATGGTAAAAAACAAGATTCTGTATTTTCTGGCCCAATCTATGCAGAGGCAACAGAGAGAAGAGGTACACAAAAGCAAAGAAAGAGAGCCTCTCATCAGAGTCTTGGACATGGAATATGAATCACATAGGGACATCAGAAGGAGCTGCAATTCAAATAATAGAGTTAACAGAGTTCAGCCTTCAAGTCAAGTCTGTCCTACTGCTATAAAATTTAAAATGATTTTGAATGGTTTTAGATTATTCCTGCCTCACTCCCTGACTTCTCAATATCTGCAGGGCTGTTGCTGCTCCACATATATCCAGCAATTATCCAGTAGATGTCAGTTAATAATTGTAAAATACAAGAATCCACGCACTCATAACTATCCACAGCTACCAACGAGAATGCTTCTCCTTTGAACAAACATCAAGTTCTATCTACTTCTTATTGCAAACTGCCCTAAAAATACCATTGCAAAGCCTAGAAATACAGGTCAGCACACAAAAGGAGAATGCATAGGATCATGTTTTCTCATCTGGTCCCAATGTCCCTAGCTATGTAACAGCAACATTGCTTGGAGACAGAAGGCATCCTGGTCAAGTCTTGCTAGCTGCTCAGCAGGGTCTCAACGCCTTATTTGTTACATGTTGTCAGTAAAAATCTCACACAAAAGCACTAAAAATTAAAACTCAGAGAGAAACAATATTACAAAAATAAAGCTTTTGTTTTCCTTCTCTCTCACATACCTCACTCTTGAAACTTGTTCTAAGAACATAAAGTGTTTTTTACGAAAGCTCTCCAGCAATCATGGAGTTCTTCCTCATAGAAGCAACAAGGTGTTGTTGCACCTGCAGTGCTTTCCCACTGTGTTACAAACTGCAGCATGCTGCTTAAAACTTCTAATTGTAGGTATATAATTTCCTTCTCCATTTCATTTCCCTCACTGTTGTATAGTTTCTGAGACATATTCTGCAAGAGTTATTAAAAGAATTTTTGCAAAAGTGCTGTTTTCTTCATGCCAATCTACTGTTGCCATGTTCCCTCTTCTTTTGGAAGATGAAGGGGGTTTCTATATTTCTAGGTCCATCACATCAAGAAGGAAGAGAGGGGGTAAAAATAAAGGGAAAGTATTAACACTGTTCTCTGCAAGAGCACACAACACCCTGGAGATACACACTGCACAGATACAATTACCACACTCATGTCTGCTGTTATGCAATAGTTAGGAAACAAAATTGCAGTTTTTCCATGAGGAGTTATAATTAACTATTGAAAACACAAGTTCTTCCTGGCAGTTACTTTATTTTCTTACGAGATTTAATCAGAACTGATTTACTGAGGTTTTAGTCTTTATTTTGTCTGGCTTGAGAGCTGCTTTGCACTACTCAAACTTTTAAAAAGCCCAAACATATATGCAGTTGGCCATTTTTATTTCACAAATCCCACCAAGCTAAAACAATGTTTAAAAGTGAAATGCATGTAAGCACATTTCACACAAAACCATCTGCATTGAAAGGAGGTTGCAGAGAGGTGGGGGTCGGCCTCTTCTCCCAGGTAACAAGTGAGAGGACCAGAGAAAATGGCACCAAGGGGAGGTTTGGATTGGATTTTTGGAAGATTTCCGTTACTGAAAGGGTGGCTGGGCATTGGAATAGGCTGCCCAGTGAAGTGATACAGTCACCTCCCTGGAAGTGTTCTAAGATGTGAGGGTGTGGTACTTGGGCACATGGGTTAGCAGTGAACAGGGCAGTGCTGGGTTAACAGTTGGACTCGATGATCTTAAGAGGTCTTTTCCAATCTTAATGATTCTATGATTCCACGGCAATAGTGAGCTGTTTTTAACATGCACTCTATCCAGCACTATACTTTGTGACTATTCCAGAGACAATCTGAGAGTTCTGTCATGTTTTCAGCAGTCAGACTTACATTCCACTGGCTTGATGAATTTGTTGCAGCAACTCTAGCCCTCCATATATGAAGTGCCTAATTTACACAAGTGGTCCAGGTTCCTTGTGTGGTCAATATAGAGAGAGGCACTTCCATTAGATGATTCACCTTCACCTACATTAGCCTGGGATGAACACTCCTACCTTTCTTTTCTTTCTTTCCTTCAACTCCAAAAGGAGCACAGACCTTGGGGATAGCTAAAGAAGTGAAGTGAATCCCATCACAACAGCTGAACTGTGCCCCACATGAGTCTGTCTGCACTCCCCTATGAATGAGGTGGGACAAATGGAAAACACCTGTTATATACAATACACAAAATTGTGTCCCAGAGTAATAATGATGAACAGGAAATTATACCCTTCCCCTAAAAGCACATAAGCACAGTCTTTAATTTGAAATAACTTTATTTGAGGAAATCTTACGCCATGTTTAGTGAAATGGAAACATCATTCCTACTATAGCAAGTTATTCATCATTTTCTGCCTGTGAGCAAGCACAGGGAAAGGAATCCCTGGCATAACATGCTCCAGGGTAGTGCAGAATTGACTGCTACAGTCAAGGTTGCTCTAATAGTGCAAAGTGTATCTGGAGGTCCATACAAAATCAAGTATAAAGAGAGTGCAACTGTCACCAACTACAGCAGAACCATGATTTCACTTAGTGAGTGTTCCAGGAGTGGTAGAGTATAGCAGGTAATAAGGAAAACAGCTACTGTAGCAAGTAATAGCTATAACAACAACACCAAAATTAAGGAATGAAGATTGTGTTTGCCCTACAGATGATTTCCAAATGTTAAGTGAGTTTTGTTTTTTTAGGTCTCCTAAACCCTGATGTCAATCCTGCCAGAAGCCTGAAAATTCAAAGAAGCACTGCAAGGAACACTGTATTTCCACAGAATATCAGGTTTTAATGTACTCATTTACTCAAGTAACATCACTCCCCATCTGCCATACATAAGGAGAGTCCCACCCACTCAAGAGCAACAAAGGCCTGAGGAACCATCAGCCAATCTGATCTTCTTTAGGGCTGGAGGGGAGTGGGTCATCATGACAGCTTGGCCTTTGCCAAGGAGAAGAGGCCACTCTACAAAGTAAATAGAGATGCTTGTCTCAACCAACCTCTCCTACAGATCTGTCAAAGAACAAGCTGTCATCCATTTATTCTACTCAAATCTCTATTATAGCCAGAGATGGAAGGAAGGCACTCCCAGGGTTAAACCGTGGCTGAACATAAAGTTCATACTCAGCACTCTTCCATCAGGCCTTTTGTATCTCTGAGGGCCAAGGCAAAAAATGTGGTTTTCCCCTAAATACTGGGAAAATGGATTTCATAACACCCTCTTCTCTTCTTTAGCTTAGGATCAGCAAAAATCATATATATATGCATATATATACTGAAACACTGGCTGGATTTTTGTCTTCTGTTTATTTTTTATGAGAAGCAAACCCTACCCACTGACAGCCCCTTTCAAATTCCAGGATGTTGGTACAAAGGAAACTAACCCGCTTGGATTGAAAAATCATCCAGGATTGACTTTAAGCTCTAAAGGATATCCTCTTGCAATGCTTCCTTGCTAATAGCTCACTGAAGACATATCCCACAATTGTCTTCCATAAAGGTAAATCCAGCTTCAGTAAAATATTAATGGCACCTAATTAAATATCCCCAGAGAGTTTCTTTTTCATTACAATATATTAATGTAAAGTTGTATTAAATCATTTTGCAATGTTTTGACTTCTGGAAGAGATTAGGTTACTGGACATCAATTTTGAAATACTGGCTTCCAACAAAAATATTCTCTTTCTGGCCAGCTGAGGAACAAGGACAATCTGCACAGGCATTTAGGTATTTATCCAACTTGAATTGGGCTTTTTACGTTCTAGTAAGGGAAGCAGGCTTAGAAAGCACACAAAAGAACTGGATCAATTTGGTCCCTGATGTAACCCAAATAGATTCTGGGATACACCAGAGATAAATCCAAAACATGACGTGTAACCTGCAAAAAGAAAATCCCAAGAGATCTAATTTTTAACACCCAACTAGCATTTACCAGGGACTCTGATCCAGTTTCACAAGTACATGCTAGGTTTTCTGTGCCTGTCCTGTAATGGCAAGTAGACATAAGTCTTATAGACTTATCTATAGATAGTTTTATAAGGTATTTGAGACATTAAAACACTTTAAAAAAACCCACCAACATACAATTATAAAGAATTATCAGATAATTGTGCCCAAAACCCTAAGGAAATAAAAGTTATCCCTAAACACCATGCACTACAGATGCATTCATTTCTTGTATACACATCAGGTCTCACTGGCAAAATTTTGCCCATCATGACATCTATGAAATGACTGGTGAAAACTTGCCTACCTGATTGTGACACCAGAAGTAATTTTCTAACAGAACTGAGACGATTCTATGATTCTCCTCTTTTGTACAGCTCTACTGACTTTATAATGGTAAGAGAAATAAGAAACAGCAAAACCTGATTTTTAGACAAGGTGGTGCACAACTGTCACTGGCTCTGCATCACAGACAAGCCCCAGCTGCTGCAAGGCAGTGAAAATCCAGTTCATCCTTTCTGTTGGAAGGTGTTACAACACCTTGCACCAGCTTCATTTCGGGCCCAGCAAGAATAACTGCTGAGTAAGAAACTTGGCAGTGCTGTACCACTGCTCCTTGCCAAGGCCTGTGCTACACTGAGGAAGGTGAGAAATGGCAGTCAGGCCAATTTCTGGCAAATTCCACAAATTAAATAGCTTTTACTAGTACAACATTCAGTCTCTGCATATAGATTGCAGTCTTCAATAAATCTGCATTTGCCTCCACTGGTTTAGAGGTGACAGTGGTAGAGCTGGGTTGACAGTTGGACTTGATGATCTTGAAGGTTTCTTCCAACTTTGATGATTCTATGATTGTATACATTTTACCTCAAAGTCTTTTCAATGTATTTTCATTTGTGAAAATGAACTGTAACCCTGAGTTACACTTGAAGCATCCCCATTTACAGTATCTTATGCAATTCCTAATTTTTTCAGTTTGTCATCCAAAAAAAAAACTATGCTAGACAATAGTAATAAGATCCCCTAACATTAAATCAAGAGTGAGTGGGAAATATCTGACTGTACTAGGAAGACTTAAGTACATCAGATTTCACAAAACTGTTATCAAAGCCTATAAAATATCAAAAATGTATTATCTTTTTAAATTACACTGCTTCAGTAAAAGAATATATGACCAAAATTAGACAAAAATATCCTTGGAAGCAATACTTATGAAAAAACAAATCTTGTGGCCAATCCTAACTTGATCTCAAAGTCAGCTAGGCCAAATGTAAAAACTAACCTTCTTGCCTGAATCATCCCTTTTTCTGCTTTAATTCTCTCACACTGGACAACACAGCCTTCCCAGCCTCAACAACAGTGAGACTGAACATTAAAACCAGAGCATCTAAGAGGGGCATTATCACTCCATCTACAGGTACCAGTACAAATGAGTGACAAAGCAATTTTTCAATACTCCATCATAATCTCTACCCTGATGAAGTATTTGGAACCAATGCCACAGCCAACAGTCTTCTTTTGGGATAATTACCACAACATGAAACTTCACGGTCTGCAGACTAGGAGTAAGGAATTTGGCACATTTTCCACAAGCTCCTATGACTACCTATATCATGTGTACGGCCAAAACTTGTGTTAGTGGATCAACACAGAAACCAACTCACACTTAAAACTAGTGAGGATATTACCAATCTCACTGGGCTAGGGTTAAAAACTAGTAATGCCTCAAAACTAATGTTTCCAAATGATCTCATCCTGCTACTGAAAGTGTGCAAAGACAGTAAGTTTTTAAGAGCTGACAGCCCCAGAAGTTAAAACAAGGTGTTATTTGGTCCTATGCTTGCATTTATTTAGAGTATGAAAATCTGTTCTGTGTGTTTTAGGTTACTGTTTTTTCATGGCAGTCACAGAAGTCAAGAATTAAAAAAAAAAAGAAGAAAAAGAGAAATCTGAAATCAATCCTTACACATTTCAGTGGCTACATCTGTTTAGGTAGATTGTTTCACTTAAATAAATGCAGGTCAGGTCATAACCTAAAGCAAATGCTAATCTGTGGTTTCAGTGTTTGGTAAGGAAGCCCTGCATAGATGTTGCAAGCGTGGAATATAAATTTGTAACAATACAGTACAACAAACCACATGCATTACTCAGTCAGGAAGTGGCAATTGTCACAAAAATGAAACGAGTGAAAAAAAAAGGGCAATAAGAACAAAGTGAGGTAGACTGAGATTGTGTGTTTCCAAAAAGCAGCAGCTCACATAAGAAATAGGCCATGAAAAACATCTGGGAGTATTTGGCATAAATGGAAGCTGCAGTTAGTTGTTGGACACAGCATAGTATAAAAGTGCTTAAGGAATCATTGGTGAGAGAGAGATGCTTCTCAGAGGCAGGACAGCAAGCATACTATAGGACCAGCTTCAGCAACTTATTTTTGCATAGCTAATGTTGATATTCAAGTATACACTGTGACAAAAAGCAAAATGCCGAGTTCCTTGAAAAAGCTGGTGTCATTCCTTATTCAAATCAACAGAGAAAAAATATGGTTGCTGAAAGCTCTTTGAAAGTTAAATATCTGAACTGAAAAAACTGCTGAAAGATTACTTTGCATTAAGCCTTGTTGCAAATAAAGACAAAGTCTGCAATGTGTCACAGCAACTCCTTCTTTTCAGTTTGCAGGCACTTTGTGGTGACTCGCATTGGAAGTATCCGAAAGAAAAAGGCTTGGCTGGAATTCTCTGTGCATTAGCAGTTATTATTCTGAGAAGACTCACAGTGATCTTTTACAGCATAGACTATGCAAGAATGTTTTCTTCCAACAAAAGATTCCTCACAGCACTGGAGATGAACCAGTAAGGACAGCCAGTTGAGCCCTCAAAGATGTTGATTACCAACAAGACAACACTCTTATTAAAGCACAAACATGATTTTTCTAAAAAATTAATTAACAGCTAATCTTGTAAACCAATTATTTTATTTTTTTATATATGAGTACTTATCACTATGTAATCTACCACAATCTAATATAATCTTTATAATATAAAAATAAAGATATATAACTAAAAGAATCTTTAAAAGCACCTGTTGTACTGGCATGACACAAACTGCATCTCTTGCATAACTCATTGATGAATTACAGATTTTAATGCATGAATATATTTTGGACATTCCCCTGGAATTTACCAAGCCAGTATAAATGCTTGCTGCCACAGACAATCCCACAGCATGTAAGTGCCTTTAACTTAAATTATGGGTGGGGAATAAAGTTACCAAAAGACTATGTTACCAGCCCAGGTTCACCCAGAAAGTTTGTGGCAGAACAAAGAAGTGAAATCAAGAGGTCATCCTTCCTCCCTTCCAAACATCAGTTACTTTTCATTCATTCACTCAGAAAACAAACCTGAACACAACAATGAGGGTCATACAGGCACAGCTTACCTAACTACATTGCAGGAATGGTCAGCTGTGAGCATCATGCATCTGATAGTTAATTCAGGAAATGCAAATGTCTGCTTCATTTAGCTCAAAACATCTACTTAAATAAACACCTACTTTGTCTTAAGTACCACTATTTAGTTATCATTTTTAGTATACTCAATTAATATGTTAGATAAATAAAACACAACTTACTGAATAGCACCATCTTCCATTTAAGTAATATAAAAAGGGATCCTGAGGCTTAAGTTCAATTGCCTTGTCTAGGTGCTCCTATTGGAAAGAAAATTAGTATCACTTCAGATGTTTGTTTGGAAAGTGTGTTTACATTCTAAGTAGTTTGCTGCAAGTCAGAAACAAATTCAGAAATTCTCTTCTGCTGCAATTGTCTTCTAATAACCTAAAAATATTTTAACTAGCAAATCCCTTCCTCATGGAGGGAAACCACAAAATTATTTAGCAACGTTGCACACAATGCAAGAAGGCATGCTGTATTTAGAACATGACTAAAAAGCTCTAAAGTTCAGTCAAATAATTCAATAACTTTTGTCTTAAAAAGGCAATAACTTCAATTAAATTAATTTCTTTTACAGTTAGTATTAGGAAACTCTCACAGATCAAATCAGTGAGGAAGCAACTACTCTTGAATAGATCTTATATGCCAGCACCCAACACTGAAGCATAGTTCCTTCCACCTTGGAACGTGACTGCCCCAATGAAATGGTACTTGACACAACCAACTGTTACTACAATGTGAAATTCAGAAAATAAAATGGTTCTGTTTATAGCGAAACTACAAAACCTAGAAAGTATCTAATGAGGTCCTTCTTCCAAAACCATTTTCATTTCAGGTCATGAGTACCTTTATTTCTCCCTTTAATTTACCATAGAAAGCTCTTACTGCTCAACCTGAGTTTGAAGAAAAAAAAAGTATGTTATTTCACCCCTACCATTTGCCTCTTAAAATACATTTCATTTGAACATTTCCTTTTCTCCCCCACATATCTTTCTAATTAAGCCAGTCACAAAAATATTTGAGTTGCACTGATATAAGAGTCTATTATACTATCATATCCACAAACTATTCAGATAGGAGCTATGTTTTCATTCTACTATTATTCCAAATCAACAGATTTCAGGATTTACGTGTGAGGAGGAAAACCTCCCTGAAATGGCTACTGCTTACACCACAGACTCTTTTAAAACTTCATCCTTAAACAGCTGCAGCACTTGTGTTATTTGTCATTTTCCCTTTGTTCCCAGCTTGTCCCAGTGCTCGGGGCTTAGCTCGCTTGGCACAGCTCAGATGTAATTAATGCTCTCTCATAGGAAAGCTCCGCCACACTCCAAGTCCTAACACGGACACGATGTGAGAGGAACCCATCCCAGGCATTCCTCAGGAACTGGAACATGTCTGTTGCCTCTCACTGTCACCCAGAAAGGGGGGACGCCAGCTTGGAGGGCAAGGGATGGATGGAAAGTGTCTAAGAAATGCTGAGGACAAGAAGGGGGAGAGTAGCACATGTAACACAAACAGCTAACTCTAAAAAACAAAATTACCTTTGAAAGAACAGGGCTAAAACAAACATTACTTAAGGGTGACATGAAGGATGATTGCAGAACTGTGTTAGCTCATCACTTACTGTTTCATATGTTTTGATTTTCTAAACAGAATTGTTATTCCCTTTCCTCCCCCCTCTGACTACAAAGGAAACCAGAATTTTAATGTTGTTCCCGGAATCCTACCTCAATTCTTGTATTTTGCAAGCATATAATCTATTTGCAGATATAATAATAACCTTTTTGATTTAACTTCAGCACCAAAATAGACCTGTGATGCTGAATTACTATGTTGGAAAAATCTGTCTTTGACACTATATAAGGAAATAACTTAAAGGAATAGCTTCAAAAAAAACCAACCCCAAATCCTACAAAAACATACCTTAAAGAGAT
This sequence comes from Orthonyx spaldingii, assembly GCA_013397795.1. Classification (NCBI taxonomy): domain Eukaryota; kingdom Metazoa; phylum Chordata; class Aves; order Passeriformes; family Orthonychidae; genus Orthonyx; species Orthonyx spaldingii. The sequence continues at coordinate 1,077,197 of VZTJ01005117.1, read as the reverse complement.
AACCATTCCTGATTTTGTTTTGTACACTTTCAAACTGAGACATATAGCCACACATAATTGCAAACCTGAGAGGGGAAAAGAAAAACACACACACATACTTTTTGTGATTTAAATAAACCTTTGAATCAAGTTACAAAATATTTCAATACCTAATGCACACATTTACACCTGTATTTTTTCCATCTGGATGGCTGGATGGAAGTTTGGCATGAGCTATACATATTCAGGAACAGACAAAAACACAAACCAAAACAAAACAATGGAAACAAGGAGAAGCTTAAATGACACTATTTGGGTTGTCAGTTAAGTGAAAAAACAGATATCTCCTCCAAAATTTCAGCAGTTTATTTCAGAGTGTGACACTTCCAGACTGGCTCTTCCATTGCCAGAAGTTTACCTTTGACACATTGTGCTCTGCACTGCACTGGGAACATGAGCACCACCAGCTGCAGAACCTCACCCAGGAAGGCAAATGCTTGGGGTGTGCTCAGTAGGAAGCTGTACACACCTCAGAAATATTCACAGTTGCCTTCTACCCTTCTCAAGAACCTCAGTGCATTCCTGCACTTCTGACATTCTTCTAGTATCTTTAAAATTATTTGGAAATCTACTCTAGCAGGATCATTACTGTTATTACTAGATGCCTATTGCTAAGATCATTATTATTTCTACTATTATTATTATGATTATCATAAATCAGGGACACTGAGTGGTAAAAGAAATGTGACATAATTTCTATAAAATATTTGCATTGTTAAGCAGGTGTAAGTGAAAATATTTAAGAGGTAAACCTATAAAGATTCAGATCTCCTAAGCAACACTGGTATCTTATTGACATTCCACCTAAATTTCTATTGCTTTCCTCTTATTTCTTCAACAGTTACAGAACTTCTATGTATAAGGAATCTCTTGCACATATATCATTTGTAGTTTCCTTGGACCTATTTTCATCAGTATTCAGACAACTTTGCACTTCTGTATAAAACTAAGAGAACCACCAAAGAAATAGTTAAGCAGCAAAACCTCATGTAGATTATTCTCCTATTTTTTTTCAGAATTTTGCTTTTTTATCAAATATTTTACAATGCAACACCAAATGAAAATACAAAATAATCCTAAAAGAGGGAAATCAAGTTGAAGTCCAGAGGAAAACATGAATTATGCAAGAAGCTTATTGAGTTGATTATGTTAACAGAAGCACAATCTGTATGGCACACAAAGTTTTTAAGCATTACTAAACATCAGGTTTCTTGAATTTCTTTATACAATGTAATTATTCAAGCTCCAGTGAATCCTCATTAAAATGCCATTGCTAACACAACTCAAGAAATTATTTTATTGCTTAGTTATACCTAATGGTTTTAAGTTAGAAATGCTCATGCTACAGGTTGTTCAATTTTTTGGTCAGAAAGTGTTCCCAGGTAAGGCACGGAGTCAGCAGAACAACAGCAGTTGAGTTTGTAAGAGCTCCAGACAGACTGTCAAACACTGTTGAGTAGGATGTATGTTGTGACCAATGTGCACTGGACAAAATCCAGCTAAGGGCAGCACTACTGCTGACAGAGCTGCAGCGGGGCTGCATTTCCTACGGGAATGAGCTGCAGTTGAGGGAAAAGGCAAGGGGTGGGGGTCAGGAAAGTTCAGGTATTTAGAAAGAGGGGGAAGGTAGTGAAAACTTTATTAGGGTTAAGTAACTCAGGCAACATTGCCCCTATTCCCTTCACTCATTAAGTGCTAATCAGATAAACTCAGCATACCATAGCTAAACGGATTGCTGCTACAAAAGAAAACAATGAAAAGCGAACAAGCTAATCCAGCATCTTGCGGTATTTCCCTGTCTGTGCGTGACAAGAAAGAGGGCCTTAGTTTAAACTAGTTCAAAGAAAAACTTCTACTTACAGCTAAAATCTCTTTGGAGGGAAATCCCAATAAAATTTTCAACGCATTAAAAGTAAGCTAACCTACTAACTTTAAATACCCATTATTTTTCCAAGGGAAAAAAAAATGTCTTTCATGTATTTGTTGGTTTTTTTTGGGGGGGGTCATTTGTTTTGTTTTGTTTTTTAATTTTATACTTTTGAAACGGGCTAGACAGCCAGTTGATATAAATTGTTTCATTTTTTAAGTTCTGTGGCATTTTAGATATTAATTTCATTTCTAAGAAATCCCCCAAACAAAACAAAACAAAAAAAGGTGTCTTTTTTTTCCCTGAAAAGAATTCTTAGACATTTTAAATAATTTTCAAAGAGTTTAAAACACAAGGCAAACTTTTATTTTCAATGGTGCAAAGAGTAATGTTAACCACCGAATGGTTTAGGTAGGAAGGGACCTTAAAGATCATCGAGTTTCAACTGCCCGGCAATGGGCAGGGACACCTTCCACTAGACCAGGCTGTACCAAGCCCCATCCAGCCTGGCCTTGAATACTTCCAGGGATGCCCATTCCTTGGGCAATCTGTTCCAGTGCCTCACCACTCTCATGGTGAAGAAAATGATCAGAGAAAATGAGGCACGGAGTCACTAGAAACGCTTCCATCTGGTTCGTGTCATTCTTTCCGCGGGCCACTCGCGGCCCTGGCGCTCCCTAGTCACCTGCCCCATCTCGTGGTGACAGGGGGAACACTAAAACGATTATCACACAACAACGTGCAAATATCTAATGAAATGGGTAAAAGGCACGTCTGTTTGTAGAGCAAGCTGGTTCTCTGCACAAACATTGCCTCTCTCACACCCTTTGAACATCAGAGGACTTCTTACAGTGCCTTCACTGTAAGAAAAATAAAGAGGAAATTGTATCAATGAAAAGCTGCCAGGAGTGACCTATTTGCAGAGCTGATGTTACTCCTGGGTAATGTTAAAAACCCAGCCCCAGACACATTAATCTAAGTAAACACAACAATAATTACCTCATTAAGACAGACACAGTACTTTGGTTGGTGCAAGAAAATGTTATTCCCAGATGGAAGAAAAGTTACTGAACACAGTGTAGAAGCGTATGATTAATCACTCACAATTAACATACCTTTAATAAGCACAAACACAATCAATCAAACTCAGTATAATAGGTCAGTGCCATGTTCCTTTGTTACAAATGATGTTCTTAAACTCAGACTTGCAAGAAACTCCAGCTGACAGAGATGGATGCCAAGTACCTACATATCCCTCATGCAGGAGGTCCTGATCAAAGTGAATTAAAATTTTCCTTTCTGGTGCTACAGAACTTCTATGTGTATTCGTGCCAGGCAAAACTGTAAAAGGCATACCTTACCTATTGTAAAAAGAAGAGCAGCAGGTTGATCCAATAATTTTTTCAAGCCAATTTGAATTTTAATATCAAAAATGATACCAACACTTAAGACTCTGTCAACCACAGCTTATTCTACATGAGACAGATTTACAGTAACGGTTTTGAAGTCTCAAATGAAGATTAAGCCACACTAGGGCATTTAAATACAGCATTATTTACCTTCTCCCTGATAAATTTCACATGTCCAAAATCAGAAATAACATGCACCTTCCCAGACTTGTTTCTCCCTCTTCTATATACCCTTTTACATATCCCAAATCTAAAAAAAATCTTGTATGTCATGTAGATTTTGGAAATGTGTGGGTACAGGGCTTACATTTAGAAATCTAGATCTCCATTTTAGCATCTCAGTATCAATAGGAAAATTTTTCTTAATTGTGACTGGCAAGACTTTGCAAATGGGAGGAGAGTTTGTGATATTTACCACCACTAAAGAACTTAATTCATCTGTTTCGTAACTGTTTTTCACTCCCTCCTCTTCATCCAAGAAATATTTACCATGTAAGATAGCGTGAGCAAAGGTTAATGTGTGGGCAGCACACAAGAGGCCCAATGAAACGAAAGTTCATTTCCATTCCACTTCTAAATGTGTTCTTGCATCTCCCCATCTATGCATGGTTCAGTTCTGTGCATGCCATCTTGTTTTTTAGCCCCCAACTCCCTCACTCACCAGTTTCACCCACTTACATATTCTGACAGTCTTTGCAATGCAGTGAGACCCGCAGGATTTCTTTTTAACAAGATTTCAATGAGATACCAATTTCTATGTAAGGAGATTTTGCAACTTAAATTACTGATTATGATCCCTGTTGCATTACCCTTCCTGAGACCCCAGTTTTCCATACTTGATATTGTATCACTTTCATACAAGATATTTAATCTACACAAATGCATCTAACATGAAGTTTCCATGGAAAGGCAGAGTATTGGTTTGATATGACCATCCTCATGGGGGTATGGAAGCAGTGCCTGAGAATGTGTAAGATTGCCAACATACAAAGCAAGATGTGCCAAGGTGCAAAGTGAAGTGTTTAGGTGATATTTTTGTTTGTGGAGATTTTTTTGTTAATGGGGATTTCATTTCCCTTTTCTTCTTGGCAGAAATACACTTTTCATATTAAAAATTCACCATAGCATTGAAGCTGAGCTCCAGGGAAACATCAGATACAGCACACACTTGTGTAGGTAACACTTGCAAAAATATGGGAAACAAAAGCCTATTTTGGTTTTAAAAAACCTCAAAGGTAAGGAGATTAAGAATTCTGGCTGAATTTATTGCAATACATGCAGTATACCAAATCAAGCAAAAATGCTGCTGTTAATGTGTATTCACAGAAGTTCACTAGTAGCACATGTGGATGCCATGTTCTGCATTCCTTAAGCTGTGAAGCCCACAACAGTATTAAATTCCTGTTTCCAGAAATCTAACTTTTTATTTTTATAACAGACAGTTGTTACAGATGGAAATACAATCTTGAAGAAATTAGCAGGATAGTCTTCACAAATGTGGAAACAGAGTGAAACAATAGCTTTCAGAAACAGTGATTCTCCTTGACAGAAATGTAATAGGGATCAGTTGGCTGTCAGTACTAAGTCTGATGGCTAGTTGGCTCTCAGTATTAGATCAGTAGGTTGTTATCACTAGGTTGTCAGTATTATTTCTTCTGTGACCATTCTGGCAAAAAACTTGTAGTAAACTGATCTTTTCATATGTCAAACCTTCCTCGTTTACACTTGCATGAGGATGCTGCAGTGTTTCACTGATCCACTTATTACAACACAACCTGGAGCTTTTGAGAAGTGTCTTCTGAATTTGAAATTTTAAATTATTTTTATAAAAACAATTAAGTAATTCAAAAATTACTAAGATTATGCACAATTAAGAACAAAGATTGCTGTAAAAATTCTTTGATCTTTTCATGAATCAAATACAGGGCAAATAACTAGCTGGAAACCTTGTATTTCTGCACAAATTATCAATTCCTGAAAAATCAGACTGCATGATAGAAACAGATGCTTGTAGCTTGCAAGTAATCTGCCTTATCTAAGTTTAAATAAGGGATAATTGAGGGCAGCAGGTAGCAAGCATTTAGTGAAAAACAGGTACGGATTTAATTTTAAAAGTTCCTGGTAGTATGACCATATCCTACAACATATTCCATAATTTTGAAGAGTTTTGTTTCACTAGAGAATTATGTTTATGCCATTGCACCTTACAAAACTGATGAATTATCTGTTAGAATTATATTACTGTTCACGTTCACTTTTTTGTGGGAAGTTTGTGTAAAATTGCCAAAACCCAAATGATTATTCGTGTCCTCAATGCAACCAATCTGTACTACTCTTTTGTAGTGTTACCCACCAATGTGAGACTGTCCCTAAGCTCTGGAATTCACTTCCATGGAAAACACAGGGCTTGTGAAAATATCTGCGCTTCTGATTAACACTCATACACAGGACAGAGAAAACTCTTGGAGGCAGTTGTGTTCAGGAGGAGTCTTCATTTGAAGCTACTGGGTTTTCACTTGCTAACTTCACTTCCACCTAAAGGAGACACGTGCTGCATGACTCCCATCCACAGGTGAGTTCTAGAGAGTAACACAAACTCAACAGCAGCACCAAGTTTGTTTGTGGCAAACAAACCAAAGCTCAGTGCAAAGAATGATCTAATGATATAAATGAATGATATAAAAATTCACTGGTTTTGCAAAAGAATTTAAAAGTGTTTGTTTAGTTTTAAATAAACCCTGTTCGTATTCATCTACATTTTGTTTTCTGTAACTGTAAAGTTGTCAAGCAGCACAACTATAAAGCAACTATAGCACCAAATTGTTCACATAGCTCTTCTAATTAAAATCTGGGTGATAAAGATGTTCCATGTTCCAAGATGAGCTGTGAGGATTCACAGCTGTCTTTTGGGAATCACTGACCCACAAAATGAATTTGTTTGAGGCTTGGAAAAAACAAGAGGACCTGCAATGGCTGATGATAACTTTTGCATGCAAGTTCCTCCACAATTTGAAAAATTGACACTGGCTGAACAAAGCCACAAATCACTTAGAATATTTACTCTGCCTTACTTTAGGGTGTTCATACATATAATACAAAGCTACAGCTAAGTTTTTGCTTTCCAGTTGCTATTTACTTCAGTTATTTAGAGGTCAACATTCAAAAAGTCTGAAGGTTTTTGATCTCGTTGGCAACTACAAGATTAAGTATGATCATATGTTTTCAAAAACCTAGATTCAGATATGAAAATTATTTGCAGCTGCAATTCATTACCAAAACCAACTGACTACTTCAAGGTACTTTGATCTCTTTGTTCTGCATATGTTTTATCAAATTTAATTTGGGGCTGAGTACTGGTTACTTGTTAGTATTCTGATTAGTAAGTTGAACAGTTGGAGTGTTGATATATTTTATGATACAGTTTTACAGAAAAATATAGGTGATATACTAACAAGATACATGGCATCTTTTTGTTCTTAACTGAAGTAAATATGAAAAGTAAGGCAAGGCAGCTGAACTCTAGGCCTATATTAGCAAGAGATTGCTCATGGAATGATTCCACTAAATTCCATTGGTGGACACAAAAAATGTGTTCTGTCTCACAGACACCTTATAGCAGTTCCACAAAACAGAAAAATACCTGCTCTGGAAAAGGGATGTTTTTGCTTGTATAACTCTGCCTACACTATGACAATTATGTGGGTCAAGGTGTCTCAAGAACTTGTTTATTTGGTAAATAGAGCTTTCAAGCAGCAGGGATAAACTGCCAAAAGGAACTTCCAAATAGGTCCATAGACCTAACCATTGTTTGACATGCACAGTGTTTTTAATGAAAAAAAAAAATGAAATCATTAAGAAATGCCATGTTAGAAAAAGTTCTATAGAAGATTTATTAAGAGACAATATTCAACAGCGAAACTGCAAATGTCGCTTTAGTCATAGCAGGGAATAGTTTTAAAGATTAATTCAGCTCCAGTGAGCAATTCTCAATTAACTTAAAACCCAAAAGAAATTGACTCTAAAAATGAAAACAAGAGCACACATCTAAGCTAGGGATATTGGTACGGCAAGAAGAGGTTCTATAAATATACCAGAAGAAAAAAAACCATAAATGAAAGTGCAAAACAACTGCAGAGCAATGAGGAAATAATGGCAAGAGATGAAACAAATGAGGCTGAATCAAATTTCTTCCTCACTTATATCCCCCCTGCTCCACAAGGGTTAAGTGTAAGTAGAGAGCAAGGTACAGGACCAGGAAAAGAATAGGCTATCATTTAATCTTCACTCATTTAGTAAGCCATAATATATTAAACAGTTTAAGAGAACATTAGAAATAATGCATGAGTGGACAACATAGATAGCAGCTATACTAAACATAAGTGAAAACCTCAGTTGTGCTGATTGGAAGTATTAAAACCCCTCAGAAATTAGAAAGTACAGATTAGTAAGAAATCAACAAAAACTTTCTTCAGTCAAGGTCAGAAAAACAGCTTGCTCATCAATAGCTGATACAGATTGACATAGCCTTACATGTAACAAACAGGTGGACTCATCTTACATAGGCTAAGATTATTTACCTTATCCAGCTTTAGAAAAATTTATGTTGGCAGTGAGATGAAAAGGACGGATTTTGGTCTGAGACATCATTGCTTTCACACTGAGCTTGCACTCATGCTGAGCTTCTCATCTGTGTCTCTAATCTCCTATTACAGCCAGCAGAGACCTTGTTCAACTCACAGGATCCCTGCCTGGACACAGGTGCCTACTGCCACTGGAGATGCCCTAGGGTTTCCCACCACTTCTGGATGCTGGCCTGAAAGTGTAAAGACCCCAAAAGTCCTGTGTGATATCTGCCATGCCATGCAAATATCCTGGCACATCAAATGGCACATGCTGCCTTTCAACTCTTCATCCCCCCTAAGTGCAGGACCAGACCCTTGCTCACATGTAGACACATAAAATAGAGACAGTACATCCACGTGTCCATCGGGAACTAGGTACTGCCCTTCTTCTCTGATCTTGACCGCCCACTAGTGATCTTAGCAATTTTTTGTATAAATATTTGCTCTATTTTCTCTTTTCAGTTGTTTTCTCTCAATATTATTCTCATTAACGATGGATTTCATATTACTTTCACATATTATTTATTCATGACTTAATTGTATTTCACTGTTTTCTGTTCATACGCAGTCCTATCTATTTATAACCTTAGGTAAAATTCTGTTGGTGTACAACTTTGAGAGCTCAGTTTTTACAGGGAAGATTCCCTGAAGTCTTATTTCCTGTTCATGGGGATTAACATGTGAAATAATGTTTAGATAAACTGGAAAAAATTGCATTAGGCCAGACTCAGACAATACAGATCTGACACACAGATGACTACCAAAGTCTCGTGTGTAATGCAGAAAGCTCCAACATCAAGCAAAAAGGCAAATGTAGCTGCCATCAGGGAGAAGGAGAAGGAGAGGTGCTACAGGCAAAGCAACCAAAACTGAAGACATTCCAGGATAAATTATTCTGGAAGTGCATAAGCATACAAAACAGTTAACACAAGATTTTTGTGAACAGTATAAAAACTGAATTCTGGCAAGATAAAGAAGCCTGGACTATAAGAGGAATGCAATAAAGGAGATGTACTTTGAACTTTGTGGCCTTTGACTTTGTCCTACCTAATGTTCCTCAAAAATCTAATTATGGAAATATTGTTTAGATTAAATCACCTGTAGAAATGGTTGCAGAACCAGGTTCATATGAACCTGAGCATGACTATGGGTGTCACCCAAAGTTAAATGCTGGGTCCATTATCTTCCAGTAATTTCATTAACGAAGTCAATGATTTTTGAAAACCCACACAGCAACAAAACACTTTTGAAATAAAATGTTAATCTGTGAGGGGATGCATTTACAAATCTAAATGGCCTCAAACCTGAGAAATGGTCAGAAATAAACATGAAATCAATTAAATGTGTGTAGAATACTTTTTAAAGAAGAAAATAGAACAAAACAAGTTTAAAAAAAAAGTTACAAAACAAGGTCAACTGGTTAAGTAGCAGCACAGCAGAAAAATATCTACTGGGACCACAGACTGAATAACAACTGTTATGCTAAACAAAAATATACCAATGTCCCTCTGGAGCATGAAAGCCCATTCTGCCCAGTATTTAGAGCCTCAGTTAGATTGGCATAACCATTACACTTACATCACACTTCAAAAACCACACATCAAGTCAGAAAGATTTCAGAAAATAAAGACAAGCAGAAAATATATTTTAAAAATAATTATAGCAAACTATTTTAATCTGTAGTGTCCATCTATACCTCTAGAAAGACATGAGTTGAACAATAACTGATAAAAACCTCATGTTCACTTGCAACCCAGATACATGAAGGATGAAAACTGCAAACCATACAGAAATCCATTGCCTGTTACAAGAAGCAGTAGCTTAAAAAACGTAAGATTTTTCTCTTAAACCTCTCAATTTGGCTTTCTGAGCTAACCTCTGGAACACATCTCCTTACACTCATAATTCTTCCCCTGCTAGATGTGACTGCCAGTACAGGCTCTCACATCTGAAGTCCAGCAGACCACCTACATGTCCCTGAACAATATGTAAGGTTTTATCAGCACAGTTTCTGCCAGTGAAGCTGTATTTATACTAGGATATTTTGTCAGTCTTGTGGGCTGAGGAGGAAGGGAGGGGCAAGATTCATACTTCAATGTGATTTTGTGGTTGTTTATACACATAGTTCTAGCTGAGAGGGGTACACCAGCATTACCTTGAGGAAGTGGCCATGACTGTGGTCAAGCCAAGAGCAGAAATGGCTGTAAATTGCTTTCAGAAAGACAGAAAGCAAGTGAGAACCACCTAATTAAATGACAATATCTGTGTCTAACGAAGTATCTAAACCTGAGCTAGCTGACGTGTTCCCTTTGTTGGCAATGGAGATGTTGTCAACTGATCCCCAGGAGGAATTCATCTCACCCTCATGCAAGACTAAATGGGCAAAATTGACTCCAATGAACTGCACTCTGGAAGTGGCTGCTTCTTTTTAGATTGTGAAAAGAGCTTGGGATAAAAGTATTTGTTCAGATATGCAGAAGTTTAGTGACATCCCGTCCCACAAGTGCAATGACAAAATTAATGGACAATGTAGAAACCAAAATGGAAAGAAAAAGCTAATAATATTAGAAAAGAAACCAGGAGCTCAGTAAAATTTACTAATAAAATACTAAAGTGAGGAACTATCAGCTAGAACTCAGCAGAATTATCTTTTACCTGATAATGTTGATTTGATAAAAAAATATTTACATTTGCAGAGTTTGTTAGTTCCGGCAAGGTCTACAAAACTAAACTAAGTGTCAAGCTTGGAGGAAAACTATATGATAAAACAAAAATTGAGAAGTTAATTCAAATTTCCATAGTTCTCTATGTTTATTTTTAATTATTACAATTTAGACTACTACAAGAAAAGGAAAGGACAAAATTCAAGGTCAAATGACATTATTTTGTGAATTGTTGAAAGGGAAGGTAAATAGAAAACTATGGCTTCTTTGAGCAGTAAAATAGTATCTTAGCAAACACTCCCATCTACATTTCATTATACATATTGAAGTATGCTTATTGAGTTGTTTCACATGCTATAGCAAATGCTTCACAGAATATTTTAATGTCATTTTTAGCTGCAACTGGTGATAATTGAGTTCCATAAAACTATGATAAAGTATTAATTATTAATTTATGAAACTGATGTCAGACTGGGAGGGGGGTTTGTTGGATTTGATAAATACACACAAGTTTGTCAAAACTTTCTCAAACTTACCACTGGTGGCTCTCAGGACTCTTGGCATCCAGCTGAACAGCCTTTTCAGCTTTAATCTTTCCTGGAAATAGAGCACAATACATGAAAGGATTTATCCTACCCTTCCACCTTTTAGACTCCCAAGAACTAAGCAATCTGATTTACGGTAGCAGCAAAGAAATTACTTCCTGTTCTTAGAAACATTTAGATGAACAATGTAACATCCTGGCTTTACTTCATTTACACAGTCATACACTTACATATAAGTAAATATAAAATACATATGCCATTTTAATATTTTTCTTTAAAATCCAGTTCAGATGCAGTTAAATCAGGGAAGGATTGGATTGGACTGGACTGCCAAAGGAGGCTATTCTGTCTGTAAGACTGAAAAGCCTTTAAAGCAGGTCAGACAAGCACCTGCCAGAAGAACCAGCAAAACTGTTTCCTGCCTTGGGTACAGGAATAAACTAGTTGAAGTTCCTTTCTAGCACAAAGACTTCCCTTAAGTTCCACTTGCAACTGAATAAAGATGACAGTAGATGATTTGATCAAACCCACGCTCCCAGTAAGAAGTTCAGATGAGATCCTTGCTGTTTGCAGAGTCTCAGCTGCAACCAATTAAGCTGCACTGACATTTCTGTTTTGTAAGTTAACTTCATAAAAACAAAGAATAGCATACAGAGTCCTCCAACCCAGTGGAATGAAAAATAACGATGAAACTACCGCCAGCTCTCCTGCAGTCTCAATCCCTCTGCAGCACTTCCAAAAACTGAGATGAAAAAGGCTGCCGCCACCCCCACTTCATGAGAATGAGCCAAACTAGGCTGGTTACTCAACACCTATGACCCACTTTCATTCTATCACTCTTTATCTTTCCTTGTCTTTTGCTATGCCATTATCTTTCATCAGCTGAGGTTACAGGCAGTCACAGGATCACAGAATATGCTGAGTTGGAAAGGATCATCGAATCCAACTCCTGGACTGCACAGGACCACCCCAAAGCATCACACCATGTGCCTGAGAGCATTGTCCAAATGCTTCTTGAACTCTAGCAGGCTGGTGCTGTGACCGCTTCCCTGGGGAGCCTGTTCCAGTGCTCAACCATCCTCTGCGTGAAGAACCTTCTCCTAATATCCAACCTAAACCTCTCTTGAAACAACTTCAGGCCATTCCCGCAGGTCTTGTCACTGGTCACCACAGAGAAGAGATCAGTGCCTGCCCCTCCTCTTGCCCTCATTGTAACTGCAATGAGGTCTTCCCTCAGTCTCGTTTTCTCTGGGCTCAACAGACCAAGTGACCTCGGCTGCTCCTCATACAGCCTACCCTCAAGGCCCTTCACCATCCTCGTTACTCTCCTTTGGATGCTCTTTAATAGCTACATATCCTCATATTGTGGCACCCAAAACTGCCCCCAGCACTTGAGATGAGACTGCCCCAGTGCAGAGCAGAGCAGGACAATCCCCTCCCTTGCCCAGCTGGCGATGCTGTGCCTGATGCCCCCCTGGACGGGGTTGGCCCTCCTGGCTGCCAGGGCAGTGCTGAGTCATATTCAACTTGCCACTGACTAGGATCCAAGGTGCTGCTTCCCAGAATCTCATTCCCATCCCACATCCAGGGTTGTCCCATCCCAGGTACAGAATCTGGTACTTTCCCTCATTGAACTTCATATGATTGGTGGTTGCGCAGTGCTCCGGTTTGTCCAGGTCTCTCTGCAGGGCCTCCCTGCCTTCAAAGGAGTCAACAGATCCTTCCAGTTTTGTATCGTCTGTGAGCTTGTCTGTATCCCTTCCAGTCCTGCATCCAAGTCATTTATGAAGATGTTGAAGAGCACAGGGCCTAAGATGGAGCCCTGCAGAACCCCACTAGTGACAGGTCCCCAGTCTGATGTCATCCCATTCACTGTAACCCTTTGTGCCTGACCCGTGAGCCAGTTGCTCACCCATCCCATGATGTGTTTATCCAGCTGTGTGCTGGACATTTTGTTCAGAAGGATCCTGTGAGACAGTATCCAAATTGTTACTGAAATCCAGAAAGATTACATCAACTGGCTTCCCTTGATCAGCTAGGTGGGTTACCTTGTCAGAAAAGGAAATCGGGTTCGATAAGCAAGACTTTCCTCTCATGAAGCCATGCTGGCTGTGACCAGTGACTGCATCGTCCTCCAGATGTTTTTCAATACCTCCCAGAATGATCTTTTCCATAACTTTACCAGGCACTGAAGTGAGACTGACAGACGTGTAGTTGCCAGGGTTCTCCTTCTTCCCCTTTGTGAAAATCAGGACAATGTTTGTCAGCTTCCAGTCAGCTGGACCTCTCCAGATTCCCAAGACTGCTCAAAAATCATCAGGAGAGGTTTTGAGATGACACCAACTAGCTTTTTGAGGATTATTGGATGAATCTCATCAGGCCCCACAGATTTACAGGAATCCAGCTGAAGCGGGAGATCCTACACAATTTCCAGGTTGACTGGGAATTGATCATTCTTGCAGCCATGGTCCTCCAGCTCAGGGCACTGAGAATCCCTTGCTCCACCATCCGTGTTGAAGACAGAGGCAAAAAATGTGTTAAACATCTCTGCCTTGTCCATGTCCCTCTTTGTGAGGTGACCACCCTCACCCTATAATGGGCTGATGTTATTTTTACACTATTGCCATTAATACATTTGAAAAAACTCTTTATTGTCCCCTATAGTCCTGGCCAGCTTCAAGTCCAGTCACTGGTAAAAGCAAATGATCCAACAACAGAATTTACTGTTTTTATTTACTTTGTGTCATAATCCTCACTGCACTGTAGAACTTATGTACAAAGAAGCCAAGTTGCTACTGAAGCAAAGACAGTATCAATTAAGTAGCTAAGACACTGCAAGTCTTCAGGAGTATTTAGATGACAAAAGGATAGGAACGAGGAAGGACCTTGAACAAGCTGAGGTTGTCTGTAGAATATGTTACAACAGCATGAAGGCGTGACACTGCCTTTAAGAATGACAAAGGACAGCTAAAACTGCTTTGTCAGTGACATTGTCACTGCCAACAGAACAAAAAGTCAATGAGAGGTGTCACAAAAGACAAACTAACCCAAACTTGGATTACACTTACAAAACCTGATTTGGTGCAGCAAAAAAGGGAGAGGCAATGGAAAGACAAAAGAAAGAGAGAAATACTCCCAGATAAAGGCAAAAAGGATTATTTTAACAGTGCCTTGACTGGAGGAGAGTGACATGGGGTAGAGAAGACGTAGGTTTAAATGTAATAAAAAGATGGCCCAAGATAAGAAGGGAAACAAACTGTACCTCTAGCTAATATCCATCCAGACAGTGAAAGGGCAATGTTTTTAAAAGCAACAACAACAAAAAAAGTGCTATGATGAAGAAAATCAAAATCTTGTGGAGATTAAGTTGTCAAACAGGACACATGGGGAGAGATGTCTGGAAGCAACATCAATTGTCACACACGACTTGTGTTTCTGGTCAACAGTTCCTCCAAATTCACGATGTTTTATCCCCACCATCACCACAAAAGAGGCTACTGATATGCAGGAGTGCTCCTTACCACAGGAAACCAGAAAAACAAACCTTGACCCACCCTCAGTCTTGCTCTCCCAAAGTTGTAATTAAGAAACTGCTGACAGCATCTGGGTTTTTTCACATTCTGTATCCATCTGTTTCTTAACAAAATACAGGATTTTAAGGAAATCTGCAGAGACAACAGCCTCCAATTATGGCCCATAATACTTCTCTGCCACTGATTTTGGATCTCTCAGGGAGGAAAGAATGAACTGAAGTTGTAAACTGTGGTGGTTTACTGCACACAACATTATCATTACAGTACAAATGCTCCCCTTTATTGGATTGCAAATTCCTTATATTGGAAAACTTAACCAAAATTCAAGGCATGTTTCACTACATTCAGATGGCATTCTACATAAACAATTTTCCTCTGCTTACCATCAGTTACATATTTCCTCTTCTCCTCAGCATCAGTAGTCATCTCAAACAGATCTCCATAAGCACGTGCAAGTCTCCAAAGAAAGTCCACACAGTTTTCATACTGAAAGTAGAGGACAGCTTCATAATTAAACTGATCAGAATGTGATTTAAACAGTTTACTTTCATAATGCTTAAAATTAATAACTTGCTTAAAGCAAGTAATCAGAACATGGCATACTTTCTTGTTAATTTTCCATCCATCTACATACTACTTTTGTTTATTTGAGAAACAATTGACCAATTTTCCATGAACAAAAGAGAATACAGCTTTTGGAAACACCCTAGACTGTCTAAAGAGGTTTTATTTTATAAATCAGTTTAAATTTCTTTTAATATAAACATTTGCAAGGTAATCCAGTAAAGCACAACAAATCCCTGAACAAAGTGATGTGTATTTTTTTTAGGGAGCTTCAAGTCCAGTCACCACATTCACTCACAATTAATATCTCATCTACCTTTCTTGGTATTCCAATACTCGGAGGAAAATACGATCAGAACTAATGCTTGCCAAAGCCAGAATAAAATGGTATACTGAACTGAGCCCTACACATCAAACCACCTTTAAATTTTATCTGGGGTTACATACGGGCCCAGTAAAGTCAAAGGAAAAATTCACATGAAGGATATTAGAAAGGTATGAACAGACTAGACGCTCATTGTTTGAGAACAGTAGGTCTGGTTACTAATTAATACTACAGGATTTTCTCACACAGACTGTTCAAAAACTAGCAAAAGTAAGTATCATTTACAGACAAAAAAGCCCATGATTTTTCTTTGTTGTATGCAAGAATTCCTACGTCAAGCAAAGCCTCAAAGTTACTGAATTTTAATTGGATATAAAATAGTAGAACTCCTATGCCCACACAACATGAATATTGACACTTTGAAACACTGCTTTTTCACTGTATTTTAAAAATATGTTTGAAATTTCATCTTCCATTTCTATGTGCATTTTAAGTTGTATTAAGTTCTCAAAAGGAGTGTAAAGCATAAGCTGATAGCAATATAATATTTACTCATAATACCTTGTCATCTTTCTCAAGCAGCAGTCTGAAGCCCTTCTTTTTATCATCCTCTGAACCCTTGTGCAAATTGTCCACCTGCTGTAAAAAATTAAATAAGTCTTCATCTTCTTCTGACTTCACTGTGGCATCAGGTGATTTTGCACATCTCTTTTCTTCCTCAGAGTCTCCTTCAGAATCAGTATGAGCAGTAAGGTAACTAAAATCACAGAAAACAATAACTATTTTTAATTAAAAAAAAAAAAGGGCATTGTTAAATCCAAAAACAAAAAACTCAGAGCACAATTTATCCCAGTTGTCCAACTTAAAAGGATTTTTTTAAAATGATATCAAGCTTATTGTTATTGTTATTATTACAAAACCTTTATCTTCAAAGGGACAGCACACTCATATTCCAAACATAACAGTCAAGTAATTATACTGTCCTGCTGCCTAATACTCCATTAAAAAATGCAGATATGTATTAGAAACACATGTATCCTTGTGTTTCAAATGCAGAATACTTGAAATCAATAATGTGTTTTAAGACATGCTCTGTAAACCTGAATAGGCCTCTTCAGCTCTTTACCTCAATTTTCCTATTTTTTGAAATAGGAATAAGCTTACTAACCAAAATATGAGTGCTATAACAATCATTTATACAATATTTTCTTAAACACTTTTAAGATCTAAATATGAGCCAATAAAAATAACACCATTTTTATAAATTCCTTATTTCTTTCGAGCATTCTGAAGTTCAGAATATATGAAACCGGAAAAGAGCTTATATTAATTCATTATGTTTAGTGCACAAGTACTCAGCACAAGGCAGTCAAGGGCAAAGAAATATTTGCAAAAGCATAAATATCACGCAGAGATAAGCAGGTGGCCTTACTGTCCAAAGTGCTGAGAATACGTTAGGGTACTCCGATTTCAAAGAGGAGTAGCTGACAGCATTGTTTTTAAAAAGTAGCCTTTGCTTATGTACTAAAAATGGACAGAGAAGCCTCATCTTCTGCATTTCCACTTTTGAAAATACTGTTCTGTGGAGAAATAATAATGTAAAGCTACCAGCTGCCAGGTTCAGAGATTTTCTAAACGGTTACCATGAATACGAAAAGTATGAAATGTACTATACATATTAAGTAACTGAATAATCGAAGTAGGCCATGATAGAATATATAAAATCTATTTCTTTTTTCAGAAATATAACCAGGATAGAATGCTAACAATCGAAATGGAAGTTATTAATCATGGCTTTTAAATATTCTGGTTTTCTAAGCAGTAAAGATAATTTATTTAATTACAGGAATTTGGGCACTGCATCAAATGCTACCTAATGAGGTAGATATGAAAGTATGGAATCGGTGTTTGGAAGTCAATGTTGATGTTGTATTCTTTACCTTTGCTGCATAAATATCTGCTAAAATTTCTATGATCACTACTGTTTCAGTGCTAGGTAACAGATAAAAATGATTATTAGAAAATACTATTCTCCCAGCAAAAATATAATGGCTGGATGACAAATACAAGGTTGGGCTAACAGCCAAGCCTATTCGGCTGTCAGTCCAAACAAGCCCAGCAGAGATTTCCAGCAGCACTATATCAAATGTCATGGCAAAACATCAAATTGAGGGCAAACATCAAATTCATATGACAGCAGGTAAGTCATGTATTTATTGGGAGACTTATAGAAAATGGTGAAGTGGGTCACTATCTAACAGATCATGTGAACCCTTAAGGAGCTACTTACAAAACAGCAGAGCAGGCAGGTCATTTCTTACCCATTCCCTCTCATCTCCACTGTCCTGGCAAATTCTCTCCTACCTCTTCTATTTACCTGCTTTATGAATCCTCAAAGAATTTCAACATGGAACAGACCCTCTTAAACGTTGATTAGAATGGCATCAATTTCAATTTACTTGTTGACTGATACCTACCTTCAACAAAGCAGCTAACAGCCTTATACATCTATGCATTGTAAAGAACTAAAACCACTACCAACACAAACAGGAGTGAACCCAGTTTAAAAACTCCAGGACTTTAAGGACTGATGACACTACTCCGAAAAGGAAATTAACAGAAAACAAGGAAGAGTCATTATGGTGTGTTTTGCAAATATTCCATACAACAGAAATCTGCAATTTTACCTGGTATTTTCCTGCAACAGGTTTTGTCAGGTAATACATAGAAAAGTGAGTATTTACATGTGGTAAATTGATCAATATCTGAGAAAACGGAAGAGCTTTTAAAAAGTGACTAGAGTCAGTGTCAACTTGTTTTCACCTTTACTACCAATAGATTTTAAATAAAAAAGAAAAACAATGATAAGAATGTGAGGAGCAACGGTCAACCAACAGGACTCAGTTGTATCACAATGGACTGTTCAAAGTTCAAAGACCAAATGGAAACTGTGCTGGAGACTCACCCCACTGTGGCTAAGCAGCTCAGTAAATCCCAGCACCTAGTACTGGATTAAAACAAACCCTGAGCTACATGGTATAAAACACCCCTGTGGTATAAACACACTTAGGTGGCTCAAAAACTGTGTTGGGGTGTCTGTGAATTGGCAGACACTGGGCCTAACCAGGTATCATCTGTTCACATTTCAGCTTTTAGACAGATCAAATATCATCTGTTGTCTCTCTGCCAACTTAGAAATAAACCACAAGCTGACACAAACACCCTCTCATCTGCTCTGGCTAATTCCACAGAAAGGTGATTATATGTCACAGGCAGATCTGGAACAAATTTGCACTGTATGATCCAGCAAAGTGCATATCCATCAGTAATGATAAGCGGCCTTCAAGGAAAAGTTTGGAAATCTGAATTCTTAGACCAATTGAAGGTTGCATTTAAAAGAAATGAACAGCAAAATAAATTAGAAAATGCTAAGTGAAGTGATACTCAGAAGCAGGAAAGGGAAATGTTTTTTCCTGTAGACTATTTAAACTATTTCAAGGAAAAAATTATAAACAGAACATCTGTCGGAAAAGAATTTACTGTAGTGAATCTGTCTGGTGCCTGATGTCAAATGCAATTTGAAGAGCTTGGATGCTGGGTCAGCTGAAGACCAGTGCCAAACATGACATTGATGTCCAGGGTTCATCACCGCCATATCAGGGAGGAAACAGCTTGAAAATCACAAAGAGGAGAATTCGATGACATGTTTCATTCCAGGTGATCATCTAGACACAATTTATTGTATTTGTAAAATGAATGAGTGCTTGTTACACATTCTCAAATGTTAAACATTCAAGTTTTCACTAGTACATTATAGCAACTGAAACAAACTAAAAAAAAAATAGAATACAGAAAAGCATAGACTAGAAATCACAGACTCTTTAGCATTTAATGTCTCATGCATTCAGTGCACCTTCCATTAGATTATCCGTCATTATGTAAAAATATAGCTCATTTTATTAAAACACATGGTATTTCTCCATTTACAGAAAGAGATAATTTTTGAAAGGCAAAATAGAAAGCTTCTCTTCCCAAGGTGCTGAATACCAACAGTGACATTGAGAATATGACCAGAGCAGATCAAAGCAGTGAGGGCCATATCAGAGACTGTCAGCTTCCAACATTTCATGACAAAAAAATAGGAAGTATTAAAAGATTTTCTGGAAGAAGTTTACAAACCTGAAACCAATGTAGTCATCTAGCACAAATCCATAAAATGCTTCAGATTAGTTCATCTGTCAATTGCCAGCATCTACCCATTTGTCAATTAAAACCAGAAGTGCTTAACTCAAGCAAAACCCTATCTTCTAGATCATGAAATTACTGCTGATGCAGTGAAACACAGTGCACGTACTTTAAATGGGAGTACAGAAAGGTGAAAAAATGTTTTGTTAGTAACAAAGAGCAAATTTTTTTCTTTAGTGCACAAACAAGCACCTGAATGCACCATCGTGTGTGGAATTCACCACAGAACAGTATAAAAAAATGCACATGGTGTAATGCCTACAGCATATGAAATGGTGATGTACAGTAACTGGAAAAAACCCCAGTGTTGTTATTGAGTCTCCTGGCCATGCACTACAGTCATTAAAGTTACAGAAGACCTCAGAGAAAGCTATATACATTGCAACTGTACACATGACAGGATTAACAAACTATTTGCAAGAGGAAGGAAAAAACCACGATTTACTTAAATGAAATCAAATTATCTCAAATTTAGAGAAGATATGCAAAACAAGCACATCAAGTACAAAGTGTTAAAAGGAAAAAAGCCCACCACTTTTCAAAAGAGATTGAAAAATAGCATTGGGAAAGAACATAGCCAAATGACTAATGCTAACTATAGCCTTGAATTATCTTCCTTGCTTCTGACTGTACACAAATACTTGTCAGAGAAGGCCTCTCTTAAGGACACATTCAATGCTCTTGCACACTGTAATCACTTGTATTGGATCATCGCATCAGCTTCTTCGTCATACAGAAGAACCTGAACACACAAGTTTCCTTGGTTTGTTCTCAAAGGGCAATCAGTCCTGATAGCAAAACAGAATTTTCTCAAATGTTAGGTATGGAATAACCCCTGCCTTGCATCTGAAGACCTGGTAATTCATAAACTGGTCCCTTTGCCTTATCTGCATCTCCAAATATTTTATTCGTAACATGAAGGCCTCTGCAAACCAACTAATGGATAATATAATCTCAGATGTTTCCAAGATGTTTCCATACCAGATGAAGGAGGAATGTCTTTGAATACTTATGCCAATACTAAATACTTAAAATAAAGAACTGGTTCATAATAGAACTGACAAGTCTTAAAATATGGTCTCAAAATCTAAGACTTGTGAACTATGTGGGCTGGGATGTACCACAAAAAGAAATACTGCTCCCAGAAACTGAAAATGAATGTGGAGAAACTCTTAAAAATAGAATTCCATTAATATGTAGCATGTTAACTGTCTTCAGAATATTACAGTTAATTAAAATATTTTTAAAGAGAAAAGGTGGCATAAGATAGGCAATTTACAGACATAATGCTGCCTACGCAGATGTGTAAGACGCTGAGGAGTGGCTCAAAAAACTCAGTTGCTGTAAACATAGTCTTAGTAAATTGCATGTATCTAATCTGATTATACCAAAACAAAGTTGTAATTACAGGAGAGTAATGTCAAGACAAAAATACATTGCCTCTCCTGGACTCCTGGTACACATCATTCCCCAGTGTGTTCCTCAACTCGTAAGTATAAAAAAATCCCATTAACTACAATGGGACTACAAGATGTGGTCAAAACTAGGAACTTTCTGCCTTACTGAGTCAGTACTCTAAATTCCTCATGATCACTTTTTGAGCCACCAGAAAGTGTATACAACAGCATATATACATAAACATTGCCATTAGTACAGAGGTTCCACTCAGATGTAGCTTCCATAATATGCAATACCTCTAGGCAGAACATTGTAATAACTCATCTCTGAGGTCCATAAAAAACAGTTATCATGAAAAGTACATGAGCATTCATACAGTTTGAACAAACTCTGTCAAAGACACAACGCTACCTGCTTACTAGAAGCACTTTTAAAATTACACCATTATTCTGAACTTTGTCTCTCATTACATAGCTATGTAGCAATACTGCATCAGTGTTACCAAACACACTCAAAAAAAAAAAACTGTATTACGCTTGGCATTAAGCCAACTTCAGCCATAGTGCAGATTCTGAGATGGTCACCAAGAGTCTTTTCTGATCTGAAAACTGCTAATCTGAATGTTTGTGGTTTTTTTCGCAGAAGTATACCATCTATATAAAACTTTTAAAGGGCTCCTGTTTACAGTTTCGTATAGGTAATGACGCAACTTGCACTACATGTGTATAGTAGAATATACAAATTATTATTAACTCACCCTCCTTCACTTTCCGCCTCCTCAGAGCTGGTAGTTTCTCTTGCACCAGAAGCTGTCTCTGCTTTTCTCCGCCTTATTGCTCTGTGTGATGGGCTAACTCTCTGAACATCACCCTTTCCTTGAAGCTCATTTCGAACGAGCTCTTCAAGCTTTGGAATAGCTTCTTTCAGGAATTCCACCTCTCTCTTCAGTTCGTCCACGCTTAGTAGCAGGCCATTCAATTTTTCTAGTATCTGCAGTTGCCTTCCATGTAAAACCATTACTGCGCCTTGCTCATTAGAAGCCTCATTTTGCAAGCCCACAGAACTAATTCTGTTACCGATATCCTGGAACGCATGTATACGCACAGCTGCTCCAGGCTTTCGGATCTTGCGGTACCAAATCAGCACCAAGCTTAATCCAGCAGTCCCTGCCATTATGCCCAGTATTAGTCCTTTATTTTCAAAGGGAGACATTTCTGCACGCTCCTAGAATCGTGAGACAACAATAACAGAATTTAAGATATTTTTCCCTGCTCTAGCGACTTGCTCTGCTCTGAAAACACAGAAGTGTAAGGCTGGAAAAACTGCAGACACAAAGTTACACTACAACTCTCGCAGGTTCTGCAATACAAGGTAGCAAAAACAAGACAGAAGTGGGTTTGGGGGTGTGAAGGGCGCCGGCACGTGGGCAGGACCGCAGCCTTCACTCTCAACCGTCTCGGCATCCTGAGATTTATTTGTTTTAATGCGAGAAACTCAGATAATCGGATTTTCCGCGACTGCAGACAGGCGGAAACCCAGCTGTCAGGCCGGAGCGCCGCCCGGAGGGGCGTCTCTCCGGTCCCCCAGCCCCACCGCGCCGAGGAGCTGCCGGAGCCCCGCGCTCCCCCCCGCCCGCCCCGCAGCC